>LPNX010347750.1:29386-148121 GCA_001517045.1 Pseudotsuga menziesii
GGGCAACTGCCATTCTCTAGGAGAATGGAGGCATCTGGTCAGTTACCAGGTAGCTCAGTAGAGGAGGACTGGGGGCCATTCTGATATGATTGCTGGGATGTGTTCCCCTCATGATCAGATATGAGTGCATGCCCTTCCATCATTGTGAGTAGGATGTGTTCCCACCTGGATGGATGTAAGTGCTGAGCCTTGTCACAGATGATAGTAGGTGTGTCCTATCATGCTGGTGACTGTAAGTGCTGTGCCATTTCACAGATGATAGTAGGTGTGTCCTATCATGCTGGTGACTGTAAGTGCAGTGCCATTTCACAGATGGTAGTAGGTGTGTCCTACCATGCTGGTGATTGTAAGTGCAGAGCCATTTCACAGATGGTAGTAGGTGTGTCCTACCATGCTAGTGATTATAAGTCACCTGAGCCTTTCCACAGATGGTAGTAGGTGTTTCCTACCATGCTGGTGGATGTGAGCACTGTTCCTTTCCATAGATGATAGTATGTGTGTCCTATCATGCTGGTTGTTGTAAGTGTTGAGCCATTTCACAGATGATATTAGGTGTGTCCTATCATGCTGGTGAATGTGAGTGCTGGGCCTTTCTAATGGGATTGTAGTTTACTACATGATCAGATGTGAGTGCTGGGCATGCCTTTCTAACGAGCAGGTCAGATGTAAGTGCTGGGCGAAGACCTACATGAGGGTAGGCCTACAACCAGCATGAAAAAGGGATGGCTCTGTAGAACTTCCTATGATGAGAAGAATCATGAGATAGCACCAGTGTTGATCCAGATCGAGTGATGATCCAGATCCAGTAATGATGATCTAGCAGTAATGATCCAAATCAAGTGATGATCCAGATCCAGTCTAGTGATGATGATCCAGATCGAGAGATGATCCAGATCTAGTGATGATGTTCGATGATGATCCAGATTGAGAGATGATCCAGATCCGATGATGACTTGAAGATGAAGATGACTTGAATACAAAGATGACTTGAAGACGAGATGATCCAGTTGATACAGAGAAGAAGACCAGTGCTGAAAATTGTGTCGAAAGAATACCTTCCTAGTTAAGAGGGAGTGTTGATGTATATGTAACTTTAGAATGTATTCTTCTATGTATCTTATATATTGTAACTCGATGTTTATTCCGGGATGTCTCTATTATGTATTTGAGTCATGTGGTCATGCCCCGATGTTCCGATCGAGAGGATTAATAATGTAATCAAGTCATATCAAGTCATTAGGTAAGTCCCCACAGTTTCGGGGCACTTGAGTTATTATACAATAATTAAGGTGTAGGCTCGAGTAGTAATTATTAGGTTGAGCCTACGTGTGAAAAGACAATTCAAGTGAATAGATGAATATAAATAGAGAGTGAGAGTCTCTCTATTTATCACTTGTGAAATACATCACTTGCTCTCCCAAGTATGGCGCACTACTGGAGAAGGAAATTTTGGGACTAGACAAAAGACAGAAGACTACTGCTGTTTTGGGAGATCTCTTACTGTTTTGGTGTTGATTCTATCTTAAAGGAAGTTGCGGGGTTTTCTCCTTTATGGTTTCCCCGAGGAAAACTCTTTGTGTCTCTTGTCTCTTGTGATGTGCTTGTGTTTTATTGCTGTACTTGTTATTCTCTCAGTGAAAAGATCCTAAGATCTTAATGCTAGCTTAATGTGATGAAAAACTAACATTTTCTTATAGAATACTTGATCATTCTCTCGTGCACATAGTACTTTAGATACAAATTCATGAACACTCACAGGAGGGGGTTTATTTGGCCAACACTGCATGCCACAATCTAGAAATGTCTCATAATATAATTCAAATTCTACATGGTATCGACAACAACATGTGTCATGAACAACGATGGGCCTGGCATACCATGGTTTAAGCTTCACAAATGTGCTAAGGGAAATCTTCGCATCAACATTACTCTCCATAAAATTTTTGAACATTTCCACTTGAGTGATCTCTGTTATGTGTTTGGCATGAGTTTCATAGTTTCCTTTCGATATACAATGTTGCACAACATCCTTTTCATTTGGTAAGACATGAGATTTTAAATTCCAAAATTATTTCACCCTATCTTTCACATTATCTGGAAGTCTATCTTGATAAGGTTTCCTACAGATAACACCCCAACATGCAACTTCATCATCCTCATCTAATTGAACTCTAACGTTTTTATGCTTCCATAAAAAATTTCTTGATGTTTTTAACAATCTTGCAGTAGTAGACAACAAACGACTGTTTACAGTGTTTTTTGCCACAACCCTTGTTAGAATAGATTTACGAGCAAACATGTAATTATGAGATCATTTTTTTGAAAGTAATAGAAGGATCGATGTCAAATTTTGTTCTCATTTGATTTAGCCTCTTTGACATTTTTAATGCCCAATAATGTCATTGCATTTCTTTGACATTTTTGCTTTAACAACATATTTAACAATTGAGCTTGTTCTATGACAGAAATACCTTCAAATCTGCACATTTGTCATTTCATCGTCACCTCCATGCTCTTCATTTATTTCATCAACGTGTTCCTCGACAATCTGTATTCCTTCATCACCACCATGTGCGAGGTTCACATTTTGCATTTCTTCATCACCGCCAAGTGCCTCCACATTTCTTTCCATTGCTCTTTTTTCTCTTAAATTTCTCATATTTTCATGCTTTTTGTCCTTCCTTGCCTCTTCATCAGTTCTGCTGCGATCATGTTTTTTTCCGCAGTTCCTTCAATTTCCCATGTTCAAGGAATTAAAACCTAAAATCCAATGCATGAAAAAGATATGAGAATTGGGAGTTACATACATACATTGAAAAAAAGATAACAGCAAACCTAACAAGAGTAATATGCTAAGCACTATTGTATGAAAAACTTATAGGTACATGCCAAAACAAGGATTTGCACCAAAGAAAGTAAAATTACCTAGAAGTAGTCTCAAGAAAATGCCCGCCATATTTAAATCATAGGTTAAAGTAAATGCCCACAACATATGGTCAAGTTGTACGCTATTGATATTTCTACCTAAACATGATCTGAATTTGTATTAAGCATGTCTGATGAAAAACTTATGGATCTTCCAAAATAGGGTTTCAGGATAAATTTTTGAGAAAGTCTTGAAAATGACTAAGTGTTGGAAAAATGGCTCAAGTGGCCTTGGGAAAATTATTGCAATACCTAATGGGTTAATGATAAAAATAATTTGAAGCTAGCACGCTCTAGATTGTTAAGAAGGATATCTCTCCATAGTCTTAGTTTTCATAGAAGGTGTTTGATAAAAAAATTAACAACCTGCCAAAACAGGGGTTCAAGTTGCTTTTAAACCAAAGTAGCAAATCTACCTAAGTGGCCTCAGGGAAATGCCTGCCATAGTTTGTGGGTGGAATAAAATTATCGCACCATATGGTCATTGTGTAGATGGGTGTTTTTTCTACCTATCCACATATTTAGATCGACTTGAAAGGTCCTGAGGAAGAAGTTATGGATCTACCAAAATAGGGTTTCAGAATAAACTTTGGAGAAAGTCCTGTAAATGACTAAGTGTTGGAAAACTAGCTTAAGTGGCCTTGAGAAAATGCTAGCTGTACCTAATGGGTGAATGATTAAAACAATATGAAACTACCATGCTGTAGCTTGTCAAGAAGGATAGGTCTCTATAGTCTTAGTTTTCACAGAATGTGTTTGATGACAAAATTAATAGCTTGCCAAAATAGGGGTTCAAGTTGCTTTTACACCAAAGTAGCAAATTTGCCTAAGTGGCCTCAAGGAAATGACCGACATAGCTTGTGGGATGAAGAAAATTACCGCACCATATGGTCATTGTGTAGATGGGTGTTTTTTCTACCCATCCACATATTCAGATCGACTTGAAGGTTCATGAGGAAGAAGATATGGATCTGCCAAAATAGGGCTTTAGGATAAACTTTGCAGAAAGTCATGAAAATGACTAAGTGTTGGGAAAATAGCTCAGCTAGCCTTGAGAAAAATCTTGTTGTCATTAATGGTTGAATGATAAAAAAAATCTGAAACTACCATGCTCTAGCTTGTCAAGAAGGATATCTCCCCATAGTATTAGTTTTCATAGAAGGTGTTTGATGAAAAAAATAAGAGCCTGCCAAAACAGGGGTTAAAGAAAATAGCTTGATAAAAATAAAAATTTGTGTCTTGAAGAACTCAAATAATGCGAAATATCTGCAGATCTAAAAAATTTGATATGTGAATTCCCGGCTGCAATATGGATATAATAACTCTCGGCTGAAAATTGCTCTGCCAACTTTCGGCTGAAAAACGCTATGCGAACTCTTGGCTGAAAAACGTTTTGCGAACTCTCGGCGGAAAAACGTTCTGCAAACTCTCAGCTGAAACATGCTCTGCCAACTCTTGGCGGAAAAACACTCTACGAACTCTTGGCTGAAACACGCTCTGCCAACTCTTGGTTGAAAAAATAGTTTACAACTTCTCGATTGAGATAGATAAAAATTCTCTCGGATGAGATATTGTTTATACACCTCTAGGGAGAGAAGTTTGGAATCCAATCAGAATCACTGGAGTTTAACGGTGGGCCCATAAAAATATTCTCAAAGAAAACTCTCGGCCGAGATATTTTTTTTTTTCATCCAAGAGTTTAAAATAACTTTTGGTCAAGAGATTTGCTTAACTCTAGGTTAGTTTTTGAGCGAAAATACCTCTTGCCCAAGAAAATTTAAATATCTCGGCCAAGAGGTTTTTAGTCAACATTTCCAACACCATTTCTGCAGTTTTCAAAAATTTCTGACTTTAGCAAGGTTGAAACACTGCAAAAAATGAGATTTACTTGTCAAATTTTATACCAATAGATTCATCATTCAATCTAATTTCTCATCATATATATTTTTTAATTTCATTTAGGATTTCTATTTTTGATGATTTTTTTTCTAAACTTTATCATTAAAAAAACTAGTGACCTAAAAATCAGTGACAATAAAAATTCAATATCGTCATGAAGACGAATCCAATTGTTTTTTTAAATCACAAGGTTGTTCCTTGTAGTTTCCTCTTCAAAAGGGTGCTTTTAGTTTTTTTTATTATAAGACTCACATTTGAAAGAAAATGAGACGACAAAACCATGTGTCAATAAGGAACCGTTTTTGGTACATATATTATTTCGATAAATAATAGAAAATAGCGTATAAGTCTGAAAATACTAAACATATATTCCATGCAAAACTACAATGAGTGTAGATTATGATTATACATTTCGTTTCCCTAAAATAAATAACTATCTCTAAGAAGAAAGGTGGGCACAAAGGTCACTCAATATTCATACTTAAAATTTTAAAGTATATGTCGTTGATGCCCTCCAAATTTTCCCCACTATATGTCTATAAAATTTTTAAAAAAAAATATGAGTACGTAGCTAATTCAATTCTCTAAAACATTTATGTTTACTTCAAGGTGAAATTCCTAAGGGAGATATTGGTTTGAAGGGGTTGAAGTTGAAAAACATACAATTTTGCAATTTGTTTTGTCAAAAAACAAGCAAAAGTGTTTCCCAACTTCATGTTTTCACCCTAAGGTGGAGTTATTAAAGAAGGTCTAAGGTTTGATATAAGCTATATATAGAGATACAACTATATAATGGATATCATGTGATACTCATTGTATTCGAGAATTGCTCATTTGAGGATAACCTATCAAAGACGATCATGAATAGAGTTTATCCTTTCATTAAAGGATTATTATATGTTGTGACGCTCCCTTGAGAGTTTGGAATTTAATAAAGCATTGAAGATTTCTTAGCATATTCTTCAACATATTATTTGTTATTCTTCTCTAGAATGAAAACAAAACATGTGGTATTTGAGCACTTTCTTAGGCCAAGGAAAAGAAAAAAAAAATTCTTCACAAATTTTCTTTGAGCAAGCTTTTCTCGCAAATTGATAACTAGATCATAGTTGCATTGTTATTGTTTGAATAAAAGTGGTTGTGCCATTTCCAAATCAACGTCATAACCATAATCTTGAGAAGTATTGTGCAATTTACTCCCATTTCAAGTTGTGGCCTCAGTACTCTTGGGAGAAATTATTGTAAAGTGATTATATGGCTGGTGCAAGCTAATGAGGATCTCTTTTGACATATTAGATGCAATAAAAAATTGAAAAAATAAGCATGCCTAAACTAACGTTGATATTTTGAGATATGTACGTGCAATAAATATCGATTTTAGTGAAAGAGTAACTGTAACAAATTGAATCAAGTTCACGAATATATAAATCTTATCTGTTGAAAATGTTCATAACGGTTTCAAGTTTGATCTTTTTAATAATTACATTATATTGTTTTGGAAAATGATAAGGTATATGTTTATGTTTGTGTATGTTAACACTAAAAAGTGTTCACCTAGCTCTCCATGGTCTAAACCATATACATACATCATATTCCCACCATATTTCCCTCATTTTTTACCATCACAATTGTATTTCCACAAAAATGGTCTAAAACATCATTATTCCTTCCCATAAATGAAGGGATGGTGAGCATTCATTATGGTTTATCCCCACTTTCTCCCAAAATGGGTCAAAAACCCTAAAAATGAAAAAGGGTCAAAATACCATATATTAATACCATGGGAAATAAAATACCATGTGTTAAAAAACCCTAAGACCATACTATAAATACATTGTGAAGGGCTTTACCAAGACATGTTTTCATTCACTTGAGGTTACGTTGTGCCATTTTCTCTCAGACATACCACATACTTTACTGCCATTATTCCCATTGCCACGCCATTTTCATGGGATCTCTCTGTACGCACTTTGGATCCATCCCTCGTTTTATAACTATCCATGGATAATACTGGAGAACCAACCCGTGTAGCTGCAGAACCACTTCTGAGGACAGCTACAACATCCCATCTTGCAGGACAAAGCTATTTTGTTTTTATTGTATGGAGTAGTTAGTTTATATATGAAAAAATACCTACAAAATATTTGTTATCGTTGTTGCTATTATTTCTTAGTTTTTTCTTATTCCGGCATTGAACTCTACCTTACGATCTCAATGATCTAAGGTTGGTGCATATGCACATAAGAGGGGAGAAATCCCCATTACATTTTTGGAGAATCCAATCGGTCAATCCATACAGATCTTTATTTTTGCAAGTTGTCATTGGTTTGTTCCTCTTTTCTTCCCTCAACTGTCATAGATCAGGCCCCCTCATGGCTGATCCAAACTATTGCTACGTCAGTGCCTACCACCTAGCCCTAGCCAGCTCTATTTTTCAAAAAACAATTGTTCATCCCGAGTTGCATTTATCCAGTCGAAAGACGCAACCTAGTCGTGCCATTTTGCTCGATAAGTGTGACCTAGGTCCCACCTTTAGCCTCGATAAGAGCGACCTAGCTTAAAAATCCAGATCGCTCCTATCCCAACTTCTGAAGCAACCCGAGTTGCTACTATGACTTGGTTTCGAGTGACCCTGTCGTGCTTAACCCTATTTTTTGTGCGACCTCAGTTTGTTGACTATTTTTCTTCTCAGATTCTGATTGTTCCTTTGTTCTATGCAACCTCAATCACGCTTGTTTCTTCAAAAGGTGCAACCTGTTTATGTGCTTCAGATTCCGGTTTCATACCCCTTGTCTGTCCCAAACCCTTTTCTAACCTGTTTTATGTCTAGATCTGATATTTTTGTATCCCCTTGGTATGTTTTGAGATCCCACTTGTTTGGTTTATGAACCATTCTAGTTGAGATTTGTGGTTGAGACCCCATGCATGTTTGCTACGTTTCATTAGTTCCTTTTTCTACTCATTTGTTTCAAATACATTTTATTTCTAGAAGAAAAAATTATTTTGCAACATATTTACTATTCTTTATTGTTCTTTATTGCATTATATTTGCATCCCAACATTGAGATTGGGACATATTTGTCATGGATTGTTGGGTTTGGCATACACATCAGTTGCAAACATTTCACACCGTATAAGTGAAAATCTTGGTTCATGACCCCCATCAAGCCTTAAAAATAAATTAATACAACCAATATTGTAACCTTGGTTGAGGACAAAACAATATTGTTGTTGATGTATTTGTAACTTCAGAATGTATTCACTTGTATATTTCTTATTGTATTTCATTATACCCAGACAGAGATGTTTGTTCCTCTGATTGGGAGAGTCATTAATATAATTAAGTCATGTAAAGTCATTGAGGTTAACCCTCTGTTGTAAGTCAAAGAAATAGTCCCCAGAATTGAGTTGTATTAGGGTTATTAGACTCTCCTAGTGAGGTCGACCGTATAGAGAAATTGCCAAGTGGAAAACAAGTATAAATAGAGAGTGATACCCTCTATTTAAAACACACACTCACTCAACATTAGCGCATGAGTAAGAGAGGAGGAGCTCGCACAAGTAAGAGAGAGAACAACTTTCGAAGATCATATTTGTATCTTTGGGTTTCACTTTTTCTATTGGTGCTCATTCTCTCTTTGAGGAAGTTGTGGGGTTTTCTCCTTTATGGTTTCCCCAAGGAAAATTATTTTTGTCTCTTGTCTCTTGTGATTATTGTTGTGCATGTTATTCTCTCAGATAATATCCTAGATTACATTGAGTAAATGATAAAAAAATAACATGGTATCAGAGCCTCTTTGAAAGAAGGCAATGTGCAGCTGCATGAACTAGGGCTTCCTAGTTGAAGGTGTTCTCTCCACAGATCATCAAGAAGGAGGGCTAGGCTAACACACCTGACTACGGTGCATCTCTTGGTGGTATCACTTTCTGAATCATATAAGTTTCACTATACAGCCAAAATACAACTACAATGATAGCAAATTGAAATTGGGGTTTCATGCCTGAAAAACCCTAAAATACTAAAACTAGTAGTTTTGGTACACTTGCTATATATCAACATTGGAGAAGTATCATGATATGAAACTTTTACAAGACAAATATAAATTCCTGATGAACCATGTGTAAAAGGTTCAGCCTCATATTGCTATATTCTAGGAGATATGATTCCTCCAAGTCAAGTTTCCAGCCTTTCCCAGGATTCATCCTTAACCAGGTGACCTAGGGAGAATTGATATATCTCGGGCTACAAAAGTCCAAATGTAATTTCTCTAGATGTTCTAGATAAGGAACAGACTATACTTTCTTTGGTAAAAGTTTCATACCTTGAAGGTGAAATAGTGACACGTGGAAGTCCATACAAGTTCGATATTTGAAACAGTCCTGAAATAAGTCACCTTGGTAAAATGTGCATAAGTTCCAATTGGTGAAACCAATTTTTCTCTAACCTGCTGTGTTACAAAGAGGACAGACAAGGATACCTTAGTGTGAATTTTTAGACACAAAGGAGCATTAATTTTAGAGATACCACATAAATAATGTCAGGAATTTATGTAGAAGAAATTGTAAAACTAGGGATTCCTGTTTTGGGAGCTTCCCTCCACTATTTTCAGAAAAGGATTACATTGGACAAATCACCTTGAAGAGGCCCATATTTCTATCCAATCATAAGTTTCAAATTTCAAGTTTTGAAAATTAGGGTTTCTCTGACAAACACTAGATGAGTCAACTCCAGAATCAGGATGGACACCTCAAATCGATAAGATCTAAATTTTTTCTATTTACATTTGAGGTTCTCATTTCAAAATGACTAATCACACCAGCTTGATGAAAAGATTGGTAAAGCTGACAACTTCCAAGTATGGAAGTATAGGACCTTTGTGATCCTTGAAGAAATTGACTTGGATTAGTATTTCAGTAAGAAAGGTATAGGAGTCGAAGGAAGATGAGGCTAAGTCTAGAGCCAAGGGAATCATTACATATTCTATTAAAGATCATCTCATCCCTCATGTGTCATATTTGAAGAAACCAAAAGGAATTGTTCGATGCTATGACGAAGCAATAGAAGAAGAATAAGATATTGTTATAACCACCTTGAATGGCCTCCCAGGATCATGGGATTCATTCATTCAAGGAATGTATTCCAGAAGGAAGTGATTGCCTTCAGCAAACTCTGGGAAGAGTGCACAAAAGAAGAAGCTCGACTCATAATAAGAGAAGAGAATATGGGAGCAACTAAAGGTCAAGCTCTCACAATTCAAAGAATATCCCTCAAGCGATGAGGAATACGAAGGACTCAATTCTTGAAGAACCTCTTATCCATCTTAGCATTTGGATAAGAAATGATGATGTTATGAATGAAGAAAATGATGAAGATGAAGGATCAAGAAGGAGCCTACCCACGAAACAAATAAAGATAATTATTTGGATTTTATTTTCCTATATATCTAGTTGTTTATATGACATTGTTTAGTTGTGAAATTTATTATGCATGATAGAACGTATGCATTAATGAACAGTATACTACTCTGCATGTTATGGGTAAGTAGCCTATAGTTCTATACAACACTCCTTTGCTAATCTAGGATGAAGCCTCTTTGTTGACATATTGGGATTAGTGCACAATCTCAATAATGTTATGGTAGATATGGAAGGCATCTGGAAATTTTCTGTGTATACCAGATATGGATGAATGTTGTATTGGCTAAAATAGTTGCATGATTATATCTTTATGCATAAGAATATTTCATTATGAATATGCCTTATGAAATGTTTCTAACCATACAACTAGTGCATTTGAATTGTAGGAAAAATCGTGTACAATCTCCTACAAGAAAAGAAGGATGAGACTTGTTATGAAGAAAAAGTGATGACAATTCAAGATTCATTCCAATAAGCATACATAAAGATGAACCCGGATCTTCCATAGCGAAAGAAAGATATTCAGAAGAATATAAAGAGAACGGTTGATGAAGAATAATCCAAGATGAAGAATAGTATGATGAGACTTCCAAACAAAGAAAGAGGTCTCAAACACAATCTATTTATGTGACACTATTGAGTGACATCATTGATGCAGAGCCTTCCAACTATGAATAAGTAGCCAATAAGAAAGGGAAGGAAAACATTAGTTCAAGAAGAATGATGTCTAGGATGCAGTATCATATGGATCTACAATATCCAACATGCAATAGATGGAAACATCATGGGATACAAGGCAAGATTTGTAGCATGAGTATTCTAACAGAAAGAATGAATAGACTATGAAGAGACATTTGCAGCCACTGGGAGTTGAGACACATGACAGGAAGACTCATGTGTGCAAATTAAAGAAGGCCTTGTATGAGGTCAGAAGGCACCCATGGGATAACACATACATGAGGAGCTTGAAGATCACCTAGAGTGATGAAGATCTTAAACTTTGCTACAAGGTTGAATATTAAAGCCTATAGAGGATAACAAGCTCATAGATGGGTGCGAGAATAAATTTTCAAAAAATTCAAGATAGAGGATCTTGGTATCCAATTACCCTATGTGGATACATAGAATATTAGTAGTAGAGGAATATACTTTTCACTCCAGTACATAATGTTTCAATACATAGAGTACGAAAGGTAGAGGGACAGTGATGATCCGCTTCAGAGGGAGTGACTGCAAAAGATCCCAAGGTTCGACATGGTACGATAGGATGGAAGATTACCGATGGCTCTAGGATTTAATAAGAGTAAAGAGGATTCCAACCTTTCCTTCAAGGTTGAAGGTGGAATACCAGTGATGTTCCTGTTATATGTCGATGACCTGTTCCTGACAAGAAAAGAGGAACTCATTAAAGATGCAAGAAGGAGACTTTATGCTGAGTTCGATTTAAAGGACTTTGGTATGATGCACTACTTTCTAGGAATGGAGGTATGGAAGAGTGCAGATAGAATATCCCTTGGACAAGGGAAGTATGCAGTGGAGATCCTGAAGAGGTTCGAGATGATGGACTGCAAGGCCATGGCCACACCTATGGCATCAAACCTGAAGATATTGAGTGATGCTTCATCATAGAAGGTTGATTCCATGATGTGTCATTAGATGATTTATTCATTGATGTGCATGACGAATACAAGAGCAGATACATGCTTTGCTATGAATGACCTAAGCCATTTCTTGATGGATCTAAGACATGCTCACCTGATTGCAAAGCATGTAGTGAGGTACCTAAAGGGTACAGTTGAGTATGGACTCAAGTATTATACAAATAAAAAGACTAACCTGTATAGTTATGTTGATTCGAATTGGTAGTGCCACTCAGAAGAAGAGAAAACTAGGTTGCTTCTTCAGTTTGAGATCCAGTATGGGCTACCGGTTTGGAAAGATACAATCTTGCATGGCGCTGAGTACATCTGAAGAAAAATATGTTTCCACTTGCTCGGCTATTTGTGAGGAAGTATGTTTCTTTTGAAATATACTATTTGATTTGATTGATCTGACTTGCATTTTTGTATGATGGAGAGAGGAGTAGTGAAGCTCCAGTATGTGATCAAGATCGAGATCTCTCGAAAGAGGGAGTGATGAGTTCTAGCATAGACGATGAGATAGGTTGTTTGAGCATAAAAATCATGGTGAATCTCATAGGTTGCTTAGACGTAATCAGTCCTGTAGGTTTTCCTCATATTTAATTAGTTCTGACAAAGCTCATAGGTTATCCTTGGACATAATCATCCTTGATGTGATTCTATGCTGGAAATGGCTAGAGTGAAGTTTGAGTACTTCATAGAGAATCTTGGTGATTCTTCACATCGAGGTTCCCTCCAAGCGGAAGCGATACACATGAGCCCTTCCCGGATGGTAGTAGGTGTGTCCTACCATGCCAGTGGATGTAAGTACTGAATCCTTTCTCAGATGGTAGTAGGAGTGTCCTACCATGCTGGTAAATGTGAATGTTGTGTTATGTGTATCTACATTGTTCTCTGAGATGATATGAAGAGGAAGTCCTTTAATAAGAAAGGTGCTACATTCAGCATGAAAAAGGTTGGCTCTATGAGGATGTCCTTGCAGAGGAAAGGCACTACATCCAGCATGAAAAAGGGTTGGCTCAGTAGAGAAAGTCGTTGCAGAGGAAAGGCACTACATCCAACATTAAAAAGGGATGGATCTATAGAGGAAGTCCTTGTAGAGGCAAGGCACTACATCTAGCATTAAAAAGGGTTGGATGTGTAGAGGAATCCCTTGTAGAGGCAAGGCACTACATCCATCATGAAAAAGGGTTGGTTCTGTAGGTGAAGTCCTTGCATAGACAAGGCACTACATCCAACATGAAAAAGGGTTGGCTCTGTAGATGGAGACTTGCATCCAGCATTAAAAAGGGATGGCTCTGTAGAGGAAGTCCTTGCAGAGGCAAGGCACTACATCCAGCATGAAAAAGGGATGGCTATGTAGGGGAATTCCTTGCAGAGAAAAGGCACTACATATAGAATGAAAAAGGGTTGGCTCTGTAGATGGAGACTTACATCCATAAGGAAAAAGGCTCAGTCCATAGAACTACATCTAGCATGAAAAAGGGGTGGATTTTTTTATGAAGACCTACATGGAGGCTAGTCCTACATCCAGCATGAAAAAGGGTTGGATCTGTAGAACTTCCTATGACGAGTATATTTGAGAGATAGCCCCATTGCTCGCAATAGCAGCAGAAGTGATGTTGATGATGAACCAAATTTGATGATAATCCAGCTTTGATGATGATCCAACTTTGGTGATGATCCGGTGAAGAGTACATGTGCCGATGAAATGTGTCAAGAGAATACCTTCCTAGTTAATAGGGAGTGTTGATGTATTAGTAACTTCGAAACGTATTCACTTGTATATTACTTATTGTAATTCATTATACCCCAATGAAGATGTATGTTCCTCAAATCAGGAGAGTCATTAATATAATTAAGTCATGTAAAGTCATTGAGGTTAACCCTCCGTTGTAAGTCAGGGAAATAGTCCCCATAGTTGAAATATATTAGGGTTATTAGACTATCCTAGTGAGGTCGGCCCTGTAGAGTAATTGTCAAGTGATAAACAAGTATAAATAGAGAGTGAGACTCTCTATTTAAAACACACACTCACTCAACAGTAGCGCATGAGTGAGAGAGGAGAATATCACACAAGTAAGAGAGAGAACAACTACCAGAGATCATAGTTGTATCTTTAGGTTTTACTTTTTCTATTGGTGCTCATTCTATCTTCAAGGAATTTTTGGGGTTTTCTCCTTTATGTTTTCCCCAAGGAAAAATCTTTGTGTCTCTTGTCTCTTGTGATTATTTCTGTGCATGTTATTCTCTCAGATAAGATCCTAGATCATATTGATTAAATGATAAAAATATAACAATTGTAGATAAGTTAGGACATTATGGATAGGAATCCAAAAACACACCTTTGTCACTTACATATTGAGACATAGTTTTTTTCGATTAGGGGACCAAAATCATTTTGTTCTTGTTGACACAGCCACAGCCAGTTTTTCTGGAGGACCCCTACTCTATAGGAGTAAGCCGCAAAATAAGGGGTTCTGAAAGTTAGGGTGGAATACTGCACTCCATCTTGCACTAAAAACTAACCCTTCGCAGTCCTCCCCATATAACCTAGTTGGGGGTTTGGGGCTAAATGGCTTGAGTGCTAGTAAACCAAATGGACATGTCATGAACGAGGTATCCTAGTGGCCATTCTTCTAGGGCTATTTTACCCAGAGGTACTTCTTGGTAGTGGGATTCTATTAGCCTATATTGTTCTTCCATTTTGTATTGTCTGACTAGGATTTCATCACCCCACTGAGGATACGATTTGTTAGGGGATTCCAGCTTGTAGTTAGGAGCTTGCTTGCACTCATACCACATATGTTAGTAAGCCATTTTTATTTGATAGGTAGTGTTGCTTATTGGATTTCTGACCACTTTATTGTATACTTTCCTTGCTATGACTCGCTGTCATAGTTTGGTTTTAGAGGTTGTTGTTGGCAAGTGAGCTATCATTTCACATGCTCTCCTTTTACACACTCAGTTGTAGTTGGGTTTTTGAGCCTACAATTGATACTCTTGAGTTTTCATTCATTACACATCACTCCATCACGCTATTATAGCTCCACCACACTACTCACATAGGCTTAGGGGGCACACCCCCCATCTTCAACATCACTCACCACCTTCGAATCCATACAAAACCTCTAAGTCAGATTCAGATTCATATCAGTTTGAACCCACCTTGTTCACTTCTCCATCTAGCCCCATGGCTGGTGTACATCATTATCCCTTTCAAGGGGAGATTGTTAGTAGTGGGCTCACGTCCATTCCACCTATAATCACAGGTATCCCTTCCATTGGGTCTACAGGCCCTGGTCCTAGTGCCCCCCTTGTCACCACACACATTGTTACTGGTTCACTACCCACTGTTGGTGGATCCATTCTAGCTACCATTGGCATTGGTCCTTCCATGTTAGTTCTGACTATTCCAACCATACTAGCAAATTTTTCTATTGTCGAAATCCAACCTCATCCACCCCCATTTATGCATGGGAACTATGTTCCTGCTACCACTTGCACCATTGCTGGTCCTTCCCAAGTCTCCCTTGTATGGCTAGTATCAACGTGGTATCAACCTACTTGATTTGTCACGATTGACCAATGACCCCATCCTTCATCATCCACAATGGCCTCCTATTCCTACCAAGCTTCCCTCAGACATCTCTAAGTTTGAGGGTAAGGTAGGAGAGGATCCTCAAAATCATTATATGTCCTTCCACCTATGGCGTTCATCTAACAATATAATGGATGATTCGGTTTGGTTGAGGTTATTCCATCATACACTTACTGGTGTTGTGACCAAGTGGTACATCGAACTACCTCATGCTACCTACCCAAACTTCTCTTAGTTAGCTTCATTGTTCCTCCAATACTTCCAGTTACCCATTCGTTATGACGAGGGAGTGGATATTTTACTATCATGTCGATAGAAAATAACTACCCACATTACAGAT
Source organism: Pseudotsuga menziesii (assembly GCA_001517045.1). Taxonomy (NCBI): domain Eukaryota; kingdom Viridiplantae; phylum Streptophyta; class Pinopsida; order Pinales; family Pinaceae; genus Pseudotsuga; species Pseudotsuga menziesii. The sequence continues at coordinate 45,210 of LPNX010347750.1, forward strand.
CATATCCATGAATAGCGTCACCACCATAGTTTGTGCAAGATCTATTTAGAATATAGGATCTTCCTAGATTGGTTCCTCACAACCTTACTTCCCCCCCATAGCCAAGGATGTTGCATATGAGCTCTTGCAAACAAAAGAAGAAGCCATCCTTAAGGCTCAGTAGTTCGATCTGATTACGCCAAATTCAATTACTTGTATACCGTTATACCTGATGCTCCCCATACTGGTACCTCACATCGAGATATGCTAGGGGCATCCATGCTATTGATGGAGTCATCGGTTCTGTTACCCAGCATCCTCAGTATCATTCGGTCTCTCCCATGATGCCACCCCATCTCGATAACACCCAGAGTTTTTCCCAACCCGCTTATGCTCTAGATTACTCATGTGTAATGACTTAGTCTAGTGTGACACCATCCTATGCGCCCCCCGGTTATGCCCCTGATTACTCATGTGTAATGGCTCAGTCCAGAGCCACCCCTTCCTATGCGCCTTCCGCAAAAAATCCTCACATTCATCGATTGACTTGTTTGGCACACTCATGTGCTGGCCAGACGACTGACTTTTTAGCCTCACCAGCTACTCCAGTCTATTATGCACAACCCATGGAACCCACTTCGTCTCTTGACCTGAATCCTCCTATTTCTACGGGACAGGTCTACATACAGTAGAATCCCCCTAACAAACCCGCCCCCAATAACCAACAAGGGCGCAAAAATAACAAGAGAGTTAGGAATCGAGGAAACAACCAACCTCAAGGAGGTGGCTAGCAAACCAACCCTCTGAACAACAACGATGCCAAAACTCCTGCACAGAATCCCCAACATCTTGCTCTACCTTGGAAGAACCAATAGTTATGGACTAACTATTCATGTGCCATCTATAACACTTACTGCCACTACACTCACTAGTTCTCTCATTTGACTCGTGTCCAACAACTACTCCAAAATGATAGTCAATGTGATCCCAACACAATGGATTCGGCTCTGCCAAACCCTGCACCACCTGGTCCCAGACCTATGGTTCTCCAAAACCCCCTACCACACCAAGGAATGGTTTCCACCTAGCCCTTTGACCCACAAGTTCCTGGCATCTTACAACCACTGCTGTGGCCCAACCTGCAGAGGCTGGTGTCCATCACCTCATGACTTTATCTTCTGATGTCAACCTCTAGAATTGACGTAACCAATATGGTTCCACAACAGAAATCCTTGACCCATCAACGACGTCTACCTCCACCACTCTTGACATGTCTTTACATTTGGCAAGACCTCCAATGGAAGGGGCTCCCAAAGCCCCACGGTTCCCTTTGCATCGCATTGCTAAAAATGAAACTGCCAGAGCTGCGCTCAATTATAGTATCGTTCATGACATGGTCAAGTCTCCAACATCCATGCCCACTCTGGAAGTGCTCAAAATTTGTCCTTCGCAACGTAAAGCATTATTGTCTGCGCTAGGTGCCATTGATCCATCTAATTCTAGGTTGATCAATTTTGACCTAGATCAAGGAGAGTCCAAGATGCTATCATCCATCACCATCCAAGTTCCAGTCATAATTCAGAATTTGGTGATCCATCAATGCATCATTGATGAGGGGGCATCCACCTGCTTTATGTCAACCTTTGTTTGGCAGAAACTTGGATTGCCCATCCTTCAACCTTCCACCACCACTCTTCGTGCCTATGATGGCCTCTCTAGTCAACACCAAGGCATTCTCACAAATGTCCCTATTAAGTTATCGAACAAAATGGTGTTGAGTGACATTAAGGTTTTCAATTCCAAGCTCGATTACAACCTCCTCCTAGGATGTAGTTACATGTATGCAATTGAAGTCGTTACCTCTATCGTATTTCACTCTTGATGTTCCCTCATGATGGGAAGATTGTGACCATCATCCAGCTGATGTACTATGAGCCTAAGGGGTTGACCACACCAGAACATATACTTCCTACTACTGGCACTACCATCGAGATCGTGTCCATTCCATCCATGTCGGTTGTTGGTCGAGGCTTGTTTTCCAACGCTCCTTTGACAGACACCTTTTTGTCCGAACCACCTCCACCTTCGTCGACTGATATATAAGATTTGTGCTCTATCACTTTCAGTAACATTCCAACCTCCTCACAACCTTAGTCATAACACACACCACAATCCTCCAAGAATTACTAGGATTGATTCTCGGTCTACATGATTCCCTTCCTTTTTCCACCATCTGACATTGTGAGCAAGCCTGTAATGGCTACTCTCAACTTGCCTAATTTCATGGTGGGGATTCCTTTGTGGTACCTTGAGCCACCTACTCCACCCCTAAACCCCCCAGGTCATGTTGACTCTCGTCCAACCTATTGAGATGGTATCACACCCTCCTCCTGTTCCACTAAAGACTACTCCTATCTCTACTCTTGGCCCTCCTCCTCCAAAGAAGGATGGGAGAAAGTCATCCAAAGCTACAACAGAACCACGTCTGGCTCCTACTTGCGCTTTGTATGATGTCCAAGGGAATGTGACAAAAAAATGCCTTGATTTGCCTCTCCTTCGCACCCACTTGGACACTATAAACAAGACCGATGACACCCCAGTACCCACCATCCCAAATCCACCAGTGGTTAAAAACAATTCATTGCAAACCAACCATCCTTGTGTATTTTGTGACCTATATGGTCACAATTCTCACCATTTCCCAGACCTTCCTGAGTATCGGTCACTCCTTTGGAAACACTACCGTGATTTCGACGTTACTTTCCTTGAGGAGATCCACCCTTTGGTTTCTTCCTCAGACACAAATAACACTATATACACGATCCCTCCTTCCAGTAGTCCTTTCTCGTGCTCGATAGTGGAATATTCTCTTGATATATACTGACACTGCTTTTGCGACGATGGAGAGATCTCTAAAATTGCCACCATTTTTACCCCATTTCACTTAGTCCACGGTGTGGAATTGGTTCTTCCCATCGAGTGTCCGATTCCATCATCCCTCCTTGCTGATGAAATTATCCCTAATACATCACCATTAGAGAAACTCCTACTTATGCTTGAACAGACCGATGAGGACCCTCGCGCTGTTGTCTAGATGATCGAAGAAATCAAGACTAGGTCAAAGTCTCATTTTGACTCCCACATCCACCCTAGCACCTTTAGCGAGGGAGATCTAGTTCTCGTCTATTATCAAGCCAATGATAAGTTAGGACAAGCGAAGTTTGATTCCATGTGGTAAGATCCATATTTCATCCATTGATGTCTCAACAAGGGGTCATATATTATTGCTGACTCTGATGGCCACCTGTTAAAGAATCCCCGCAATGGGTTCTACCTCAAGAGGTTTTATGCATGAAGTCACCCACCATGAGTACACTTGTGTCATAGTTTTTATTTTTTGTTTTGCATCATTTTTACCACGAGTTGGTGACCCCCTCTAGTAGTCACTCAATGTCCAGTCATAGTGAGTCCATTATAGCACTCCATTGCATCCTTTTCATGTGAGCGGGTGGATATAACCCCTCCACCCTTCCCCTGCAATCTTTGTATCCCACTTGAGGGTGCAGTCCCACATCTTCACATGAACATAGTATGTTTTCAGTGTCTCTCACATGTATTATCTAGCTACCACTATGCTAGCATATCGTCAGGTCCCTAGACCTGCCCTGGAGGTTGAGGCCTCTCCAGATCTCCCCAGTAGTCCATGCTCATGCATGGATCGTCCTCTATGAGGATAGGAAGTTGCCACCACTGTGAAAAAATATCTCCGGTGAAGAAATGACCTACTAGATTTCCTCCCTCCCTCCTTATGACTTTGTGGGCCATTTCCTGCAAGTCACCTCGATTTGCGTTCCATCACATGAATCGCCCCATGCATGTATTGCCGTGTTCACGAGGCATTCACTACATCCATACTCCAAAGTTGGACTTATTATATCACCATCCATCATCCTGCAAGGATTCCCTACCAGTGTTCCTCAATTTTTTCCTATCAGCCATGTTCACAACATAACCTCTTTCCATATATCGAACACTTCATCCTTTCTTGATTGAGCATTATGGATTTTTTATTAAGCTCTTTCCAGATTCCTAGAAGAATGAAAATATTGTCGAGCATGTTTACTTCTTTTCACGCTTTTTAAAGTATTTGAATGGGCGTCTATGTCGCTTCGTTTATTTATTTTTTTAGACTGCATAGACTATTATAAGAAAAGGATCACCCTGGCACCTTCCAACTAGGAACGTTTCCCTTTGTATCCTTTTATGCTTTGTCGGACATTGGGAACATAACTTACGAAAAATCTCTTTATGGGTTGTCTTTAAGCTCTCTTCCATCCCTCTCATCAAGAAAATATCTCCAAGCAATCTTGGTTTCATTCATTCTCGTAAAATTATTTGAATGACCGTCCAGTTAGTATAGGTTTAACCTTTTCTGGCTTGGTTGGACTACCTACGATAAAGAACTATCCCTTCCCCAAAGGTTGGGATAGCTCTCCTTTGTATAGTTTTATGATTTTTTGGGATTAGTATACTATTAACAAAAAAGATACCACACTAGAGTCTTCTTCATGTTTTCAAACTCTCTAAAATCGAAAACACCATTGATCATTTACTTTCTCAGGCTAGCTAAAAATCCACGAGATCGTGTCATATTGAGCTTACTTTTATCCCTTCTGTGTGCTCCTTAAACTATGAAGAAGGCCCAAACAATTTCTTTAGGAGTAATCACATATGATATCACAGTATGGTAGCTTCCCCCTATTGGGTCACCTCTATTGAGAGTATTCTGCGATGAGTCTTCCTTGGATCCCCTGGATACCACTAGTCCAGTTACCTCCCTCAGTATTTCCCGTTGCAGTTATCTTCCCGATATTGTAGCTATGATCCCTTTCCCATGATCCAGTTTCATTTTTTGCCAGGTAAGCCCTGCCATCATACTCTAAACAAAGGAAGTTTGTGTCCCCCGTACTCCCATGCCCCCTTTCCCCCATTCAGTGTGTCAGTTACTAGATTGTTCCACATCTTTTGTTACCCCCCTTGTGCTTCTATTCAAGGAAACATCATTGACTTGATTAGTTACAAGTATCCTTCTATCGATGTCAACACATCTATTCCATAGGATAAACCTAGAGGTCCTTGTATCCTAGTTTCATCCACCTCATTGATGAGTTCCTTTGACCACTTGAAAGGAGTCATTAGTTCCTTTTGGGTTGGCTGTGTCTCACGTGCTCGACTTCAGCTGCATCATCGCACTGTTGAGATTCGTACATGGTATTGTTTCATTCATTATTTGGTCGAATACCGCAGTTGTCACTTGACTCTAGAAAATTGGTGAGTCTACCTATGTGACCCATACAGTCTCATGTCCCTTGTGATTTTTAGGTTGCGTTGGCGATAGTGTTTAGGAGCTCCTAGTGTTATGCTCCCATGTATCTCTAGTACTTGATGCTATATACTGTACCACATTATATGTATCTCATCCATATTTGAGAACCAATAAAAAAACCAAAAGCCACCGTAGTCCAAACGAGGAATCTCCACTTCTTCGCTGGTCTCTCCAGTCTCTCCACTGTTGTCACCATTATTCCCATGATTCTATGATTTCTATCAGCCATATGATGAGCTCCTACCCTCACACACCAGGGGGAAATCTGTTAACACTAAAAAGTGTTCGCCTAGCTCTCCATGGTCTAAACCATATATATACATCATATTCCCACCATATTTCCCTCATTTTTGACCTTCACAATTGTATTTCCACAAAAAATGGTCTGAAACATCATTATGCCTTCTCATAAAGGAAGGGATGGTGATCATTCATTATGGTTTATGCCTACTTTCTCCAAAAAAGTGTCAAAACCCCTAAAAAATGAGAAATGGTCAAAATATCATAGATAAATACCATGGGAAATAAAATACCATGGGCCATTACCATGGGTTAAAAAACCCTAAGACCATACTATAAATACATTGTGAAGGACTCTCTCAAGACACCTTTTCATTCACATGTGGTTATGTTGTGCCATTTTTCTCTCAGAAATACCACATACTTTCCTGCCATTACTCCCATTGCCACGCCATTTCCAACAGTGTGCCTTGAGATCTCTCCATACCCACTTTGGATCCATCCCCCGTTTGACAACTGTTTGTGGAGAAGACTGGAGAACCAACCTGTGGAGCTGCGAAACCACTTTCGAGGACAACTATGGTGGCTCATCTTGCAGGAAAAATATATTTTGTTTTTATTTTATGCAGTAGTTTATATATGAAAAAATCCCTAAAAAATATTTGTTATTGTTGTTTCTCTTGTCGTTTAGTTTTTGTTATTCCATTGAAATCTACCTTACGATGTCAATGATCTAAGGTTTGTGTATCTACATGTAATAGGGAACAAATCCCCATTACATTGTAGCTTTGAGTGCTTAATTGAAGGTATCAACCTACACAAATTGGTATACATGTAGAGAACAAATAGTACTAGTTCAACACTATTTTGGAATAATAATTCTGGTAATATATATATTTTAATTATCTTTAACTGATCAAACCTCAAGAACAATACATCGAGTGTAGGTGTTTTTTTTTAAGTCTTAATCCAATGGCCATGAAATGTTATAGTATGTAAAGGTCGGTGTCTAGTAGCACAACATATTATTTTCTTAAAATCTTTGTCATGTAAAATGTATGCTAATTATTTGACATTTAATTATCAACCAAAGTAATCATAAACTTAGAAATGTAAGCACTATATATGCAGGATTGGAGCCAAATCTAGCCTAAAACAATACCTAATACTTACAAACACAATTGAAAATGCTATAAATAAAAGCTAAGCAAAAAATGATAATTTTTTTTAACACCGTAGCTATTACATTTCAAAATATTATGTTAAATCCGAATCTTCAATAATTATTGATGTAGTGGTTGGTTAGCTATGATATAAAAAACTAAATAACTTACAAAAATAAACATATCAAATACATAAAACTAAATAAAAAAAGGACTAAAAAAAATCTCCCACAAACACCTAAATACTAAACTCGGAACCAATCCCTCAATTACCTATATCATTTATTCTTAAAATAATTTACACAATAATTTCAAGATATGTCATTCTAATAGCATTTAAATATGTATTAAATATTCTTAAATTAAATTCTACCTTTAAAAAACATTTGTTCGTAAAATATATTAAAAGGTAGTTGTACTATAACTCGATGGTTCTAGAATTTTTAATACCAAAGTTACTTATATTACCATAATAGTGTGATTTAGAAAGATAGACTCTATATTACCATACACCATTAATATAAGTACAAGGTCAACACGTAGCACATACTTACCACACATTAAATATGAAACATACATATCCAAACTATATAATATATCACATTACCATATTTCATCAAATTATGAAATTTAAGAAAACGACATGGCAATTTATTAATACACATAAGGCAAAATAGATGAATGGTCAGGTATGTATGGTTTTATATGCATTTCATGTATAGCTTATTCACACCCAAAACAAGCTATAAGAATAATAAAGTATATGAGACCAGAAAAACATTATAATCCGGCGCAGGTATAAGAATTGAGAGATGTCTGGTTTTAATTGTTTTATGACTATACAAAAGATACATTGGAGACTTAAAATATACTTTGCTATCCATTAACAAAAAATCAAACCATATTGATTATGTGGTTGGTTAGCTACCCTTTATTTTCCACACCTCATAGATCATATTTTGATGTTTTTTCTTTGTCTTTATGGAGACTCATTATACTCCATTTACTCGTCATAGCCATGGTGTTCAAATTTAGTCTTTTACAAAACATTTTTTAAGATACATGCGGGTCACAAGTCTACAACTTGGGTATACATAGCTTGCACCACTCTCACCTACATACATCTGGCCTTATGTTCAAAAAAAATAATTTATTTGGAGTTTCCTCCATCAAGTTATGAATTCTTTGATCCTTGGCCTTCCATATGCCTAGAAAGCTTTGATTGGACTCTTCATTTTCTTGAGGGGATATATATTGAGCTATAGTGAAGCATTGGAGGGGGAGATTAGAGTGGAATTCGGCCCCGTTATTATATGCTTGAGTCTACATCCCTTTGTCCTTTGAGGAAGCCATTGGTGCTCTTTTAGTAAGCTTTTCATAGTCTTTGTGAGCTTGCCATTTTATGGAGGATTGAAGTGGGTTTCTCGGTTAGGTGCTTGTCATTTTGTAGCTTTGTTTAGATTAATAGAAATATGAATTTCTAGTCCAATTTCATGTGCAATTATGAATATTTGCATACATGAAGGTAATTGCTTTATATACATATTTAAATTGAATATTCTAGATCACAGACTAACACATTATATATCATGGTTGTATATATATTTTTTTGTTGATGACGATTTGCAGAGATAAGTTTTGATTGAAAGTTCGGCGATAGTCTTCTTCAAACATCAGGTTGAGGTACTGTTGTTTCCGCTAAATGATTAATTTCTTTTATGTGTTTAGCATGCTTGAAAATAGACTGATTTTTAATGTCATACTATCTTTTGTGATCCACCCCAAATAATAGAAAGTTTTTCTCATAACAAAATTTGATTAAAATTCTTAACTTTAAATTCACTATGGAAGAATACTTCTTCACGATGAAAAAATACTAACATGACACGTTTATTTCTCTATTGTTGTCTTCTGTGTAGATTGCATGCTATGGTTGGACAATCAACGACGATATCCTTCAATAGATTTTTCTCTTTGATCAATATTTTCTCCAAGAGACTTATGCTAGCTCTTATATAAATGTGAAGGTTGGATGAAAAGATATGAATCATAAATATTATAAGAAAAAAGGAGCTATCCAAAAAAGCTTTATTCATGCTAGCTCTTATACAAATGTGAAGGTTGGATGAAAAGATATGAATCAGAAATATTATAAGAAAAAAGGAGCTATCCAAAAAAGCTTTATTCATGCTAGCTCTTATACAAATGTGAAGGTTGGATGAAAAGATATGAATCATAAATATTATAAGAAAAAGGAGCTATCCAAAAAAGCTTTATTCATGCTAGCTCTTATACAAATGTGAAGGTTGGATGAGAAGATATGAATCATAAATATTATAAGAAAAAAAGAGCTATCCAAAAAAGCTTTATTCATACTAGCTCTTATACAAATGTGAAGATTGAATGAAAAGATATGAATCATAAATATTATAAAAAAAAAGGAGCTATCCAAAAAAGCTTTATTCATACTAGCTCTTATACAAATGTGAAGGTTGGATAAAAAGATATGAATCATAAATATTATAAGAAAAAAGAAGCTATCCAAAAAAAGCTTTATTCATGCTAGCTCTTATACAAATGTGAAGGTTGGATGAAAATATATGAATCATAAATATTATAAGAAAAAATGAACTATCCAAAGCTTTATTCATAAACTCGAAAATCTAATTGGTGCATTTAATGCTAATGAACTCAATATAATAATCGGCTAACTAGACTACCACCTCACTCGTAATAAAAGAACTAAAACTTCTAACCAAAACTCAGGAAGACTATTTATAATCATTTTTAAGAACTTTCTAATCTTTTGAAAATATTTTATTTTCTTTTCAAATTAGAATAATTATCTTATCAACATTGTCTTCCTTTAAACTCTCACAAGAAAAACAATTAGCTTTCCACATAAGTAGAAAAATAAATGAATGTATGACAAAACTTAAAGTATTTCCATAATATAGAATTGATTCTATTCTTAAAATATAATTACAATTAAAGTTGTATATATAAAATATTCAATAAAATGTCTTGATTTTCTTATTATTTTAGTCAAAATGTAAACATTATCGCAAGGCAAGAAGATTGCTCGTGCTTTAATCTAACATATTTATTCAATGTTTTTTTTTTTAATTTTAAAACATATTAAAAGTCTTATTAAAGAGTTTAAATTAATTCTGCCAAAAACAAAATATTGGACATTCGGTTCAGCACAAAGGATGGTGAGATTAACACATAATAATGAATCCAACAAATAGAATAAAGTTTTCATCTAAGTCCAACAAAAATACCTTAGAATCTAAATTTTACTTTAACTAAACTAAAATGTGAATCGACGTCTGATCCAATATCAGTTTAATAGCTTCATTCAACCATGGAAGTTACCAGTTTAATATCTTCATTCAATATATGGAAGTTGAAAATCTCGATCAACTTGGCTTACTTCCAAATAAATGAAAATTCTCTGATGCTCATGAGATTACATGTTAAAATCCTGTGAAATTGAACTGGCGTGGCCGACAAACACTTTACGATGACTACGAAAACCGCCGGACTAAAATCATGTTAAATTGGATTCACATGCGATCACCATGGAACGATTCCATTCAGGCGCATCAAGTATTTCCAGAAACAATCCATTCACGCGCATCAAGTATTTCCAGAAATACCTCCGGCAGAGACTGACTGGGAAGAGCCGGAGGTGCATGCATCAAGAAGACCACGAGGTATTTCTTATACTTCGCGCATGCATAAAAACGTGCTTTGCAGCCCGCATTATCACGACGTTATCTTAGTTTATAAATCCTGTGTCTATATTTTGGGCTGTAAACTAAATCCTGTGTCTATATTTTGGGCTGCAGAGCATTTAATATTCTACAATTTGCGGTGTGGGTTATTGGAATTAAAATTATTTAATGCTTTATACCATTAAGGTGTGCACAATTGAATATGTTTCACTGGTTTGGCGCACATAGAATTCAGTGAGCGTGGAATTTGAATGGACCCGTAGTCTACTGTTAATTAGAACTCAAAAACAAAACAATTTGTCCAATTTTATTGGATAGCACGTCATACAGTTTTATTGGATAACAAGTCAAAAAAAAATTTCGTTTCTGTAAGTAGCGTCGAATGAATGTCAATTTCGAATGGCGGACATCCGTTAAGTTACAATTATCAGTAATAATCAAAATCTAAAACGTTTTCTGTATTCTAGGTCAGAATTTGACGGTCTTCGTAAAATCATAGTTGTATTTGACGGGTAAATTGACCCATAAGGAGCATTTACCCGTCAAATTCTATCCCCTCACTCCCTTCCACGGTACAACTGACAAGTATTTGAAATGTCTACCAACAACGTGGATTTATTATTATTATTATTATTCTGACTGAAGTTATAAATAGCAGGCGAGGCGATTGAGCAAGCCAACTCGGTACTACGTAGTCTCTGGTGTTTGTGTTTTATCTTATTTCGTTTTCTATATTGCGTCCTGTGTTCACCCAAATCTTGTTTCACTTTCTCACTATGACGCGATATTTAATATCAGCACTGATTGCAGTTGCTCTGATCTTTTTCATCTCTGGGGTTCGAACTCAGGAAGTTGGTAATTTGTTTTGCTAACTGTTTTGTGTTTTAAATTTTTATGGTTAAGTAATTTTTTGTTTGTTTAATTCATGTTTAAACCTATTTTTAAGTTTACAGAACTTTAAAAATGATACATAATCTATTGAAATTCACCTAGAGTCGCAATTAATAGTTTAAATCTTGATATAAAAGATCTTGGAGATTGATCTTGAACTCGATTTTGTTTGTGTGAATGGACAGAGGACGAGACTGAGTTCGAATACAACGATGGTCCGAGGGGGCCTGCGCATTGGGGTGAGCTCAACGAGACATGGAAGACCTGCGGGAACGGGACGCGTCAATCTCCCATCGATTTGGTGCAGAGCAAAACTTGTAGGGACCCGCACACTCTACACATTGCCTATCACCCTGCACATGCAACCCTCATCAACAGGGGCCACGACATCATGGTGAGAAATGGAACCTCAACCATTCTTATTAAAAACTTTTGTCTTCTATAAGGGGGTTCCAGTACGTTCGATTATCGCTTACACTTGTGTCTATGATGTATAAGGTGAACTGGACGGAAGACGCCGGCAGCATAATTATAGACTCGAAAGAATTCTGTCTCAAACAATGCCATTGGCACAGCCCGGCCGAGCACACTCTAGACGGACAACAGTACAATCTCACAACCCTATTTCGATTCTTGCTACACCAAACAATCTTTTGCGATTTAGGTGTTGCTGAACGGTTTGCTGCATCGAAACAGGCATCCGTTAGAAGCCCATCTGGTGCACCAAGCGGCGGACGGCGAAATTGCCGTAATTGGAATCATTTACGAGAAAGGCGATCACCACGATTATTTTCTGGGAGAGGTTTATTTACACAGCTAATTGTTTAGATATTATTTTTTATCTTGAAATTTTTGTTGATTGGATTAACTGTAAAGTTTATGGTGGAGATGCATATTATTTGTATATTGTTATTTAAGAATTGACTTTAATTATGTATTAACACAGTAGAATGGAAGACATTTGAATTTTTTTTATTCTTTATATTTTTTTAGTTAAAAAATTTCAACTTTGAGTTATTCATACCAAATTACATAATTCTTGTTATTGTCTATTTAATAACTTTGAGGTTCTTCTACTAATCTTCCATAAAATGTCACTTATCCATTTTAAAGCCCTCTATAAACTCTATTTTAAGTCTTTTTATACCTATAAAACTAGGTTTCCTTACATTTTAGGTTTGTTTCCAGTTTTTATTTATTTTTGCTGGGTTGGCTGGCTGGTTGCTTTCTATAATTGGTTCCTAAGTGGGTTGGGATTGTTTGTCTCATGGAACTATTATATATATATATTATAATTGTTTATTTTTACTTTTTTTCTTTTGACAAAAACGATTATATTATAAATCAGAAATTGGAACAAGTAACAAGATACAATAATCTGTTTTTTGACGAAACCAGATTCTTAACTTTTCTGCTACTCCTACAAACATATTTGGACTTTCTTCACAAACTCAAAATTTATCATAAGGCCGAATAGCTGAAGACAATAAAATATTTACCCACAACTCATTCTTACTTAACCCCATTTCCTTATTAGCTGCCTGCCAAGTCGTTTAGCTCATTGAGAATATGAATGAACTCTACTTTCCTAAAGGACTTAGTGAGAGATTTAACTCTTCTTATCATTTTATCCAATCTCATATTTGATTTTCACTAGCACCATTTAGCGCTTGAATAATTAACCTGGAATCTTCGAAAACAATAGCTTCCTCCACTTTTTTTTCTTTCACCTCCTTAATTCCTTGCCACAGCCCATAGATTTCAGCCATGTTATTGGAGTCAAATCCAATATTCCACTTCAATATTTCAGTTCAGTGGGGACAAATAATGACCCCTCTCCCACCTACCCTAAATTCCCTTTTGAGTCCCTTTTGAGACAAGTAGAAAAACAAGTTGAACATCTTTCTCTCCTTCATCCAATTCCCAAACTGATAATTATCAATCTAATTTTCCAAGTCTCCAACTTCTTCAACGGTGGCTCAAAATAGTGGCTCAAAATAGGAAGCAACTATATAACTAAAATTTTATACTTTGGTATATTTGTTTTTTTATTGAATAAGAATTATTATAAATCTATAAATCAGTAAAATTTTATATTTATATTTTATATTTTTTTATTTATTAAATAATATTTATTATATATATATAATATGATGATATTACAATTTTTTCTTATAACTAACAGTTAATGGACGGAATCTTGGCCATTGCGGATCAAGAACCGCCGGACGCGGAGGTACCTCTGGGCATTGTGAATCCGGATGACATACAAATTGATATCAGTAAATATTACCGGTACGATGGATCTCTCACCACTCCTGCTTGCAGTGAGGGAGTCATTTGGACCGTCATTTACCAGGTATTTTCACCGCCCGTCTGGTTATTGGTTCACCACAAATCTGCTTCCATGGTATCGACCATGTGACCTGATATTTGTGATTAAATTCGTGTGTGCAGGTAAAGACTGTGTTCGAAGACCAAGTCAGTGCTCTGAAAAATGCTGTACATGATGTAAGTACTGGCAACTTTCTTTATCAATCATCAATTTTCATTCGATGGTGAAATGCAAAGGATATAATGTTTCCGAAATTACAAATTAATAAAGTTTTCTAAAAGTTTAAAGTAATGAAAAGACATAAATTTTTATATAAATACCAAATGAATAACTATTTTTCTTTTGTTTTCCAGGGTTATGACATGAATGCAAGCCCTATCCAAGCCATAAATGAAAGAACGGTGACCCTGTATACTCCAACAGCTTATGATTGCACATATGTTTCTTGAATGTTGTATGCTCTTATAAGAATANAAGACCTATCCAAGCCATAAATGAAAGAACGGTGACCCTGTATACTCCAACAGCTTATGATTGCACATATGTTTCTTGAATGTTGTATGCTCTTATAAGAATATTTTCGCTTACATTTGGACACATGCTTGACTTTAACTTTTCTTACATTTGGACATATGCTTTATTTTTATTATTATATGGAATTCATCAAACTTAATTATAATGTATGTATATTTTGTTTGTTCGTCGCATGATATTACAACTTATTTTATAAAGCTTCAAGTTTTTATAAATTGATTGTGTGTTTATTTATGAGTATGTTAACTTAGTTTATAAAGATTCAAGTTTTTATAAATTGATTATGTGTTTATTTATGAGTGGGTTATGTTGTTATTGATTTGAATTATGCAAAGATGTTGTGTAGTGGTCTAGTTAATGTTGGAATACACTATTTTGATTTATCTTTATGTCTTTTTTTTGTTTTTATTTTTATTTTTATGCTGTTTTGTTTGCATTTTTTAAGTGAAGTATTTAATATTTAGCATAAATATATGTCTAGGCACATGTTGAGCAAGTGCATATATATTAAGCATCTCAATATGGTTCATGGTGGTAATGATAGTAAAATGGTTAATGTAGCACAATTTAATTATGGTTATAATGTATACAATATTATACTTTAATATGCTTATATGAAAAATATTTAATGTTTTGAAGTTTTGATGTTTATGATATTAAGAAAGTGCATACCTATATAAGTATATAGCATGGTATTTATGATCATAATATAAAAAGATAACATAAGGCATTTTATACATCTTACAATTAAGTTTTTTTGGATTTTTGAGTTAATCATAAGTAATATAATTTCATTGGAGTGTGATGAATGAAACTTAATTGTGCGTAAATTAATTTTATCCCTTTGGGAGATAGAGAAATGAAATTGTTTCGACTATTATATTTCTAAAATAAATGTAAATATAGTTATACAATATTTAATTCAAAATAACCAAGACAAATGATCAATTATGTATAAAACATGAGGTCATTCTATAAGTTTGACAAATATAAGTGAATTTATATATAGAATGTTTTTAATTTCTTCAACATATATTCATGTCACTAAAGGTAAATATATTGGGGGTAGGGCCATGGAGCACCCTTTAGAAATGTAATAAGTGACTAAAGACCCAAGAAATTTAATGATATGATATGTATGGTGGTCAATTAATGTGATATGGACTAAGCTAATTATCATAGTTATTGAATAAAACCCCACTAGGTAGTTAGAATGTGTATTCAATAATGCAAGGTGACATCATTAAAGAAGGTCCACGAAGTAATTATTATGTGTACTTAATAATGTATGATGGAGTCATAAATGAATGTCACCAAGTACTTATTTCCATGGTTTTATAGAAGCTATATATTTTGGTTGCACATTATATATGGATGCCAAGTAATTATCATTTTATTGGAGCATTGCTTGTGCATTGCTTATTTAAGCTTAACCTATTAAAGAATATCATGGATAGAGTTTATCCTTTCATTAAAATATTATTGTATATTGTGACCTTCCATTCATGGTTTTGAATTTGATAAAGTATTAAAGATTTGTTCGCATATTCTTGTATATATTGTTTCTTATTCTTTAAATTGAAATCATAACAATTGATACAAGAGCACTTTCTTGGGAAGGAAAAACAATTTATTTTTTTGCAAAATTTCTTCGAGCCATCTTTTTCTCAACCAGATTATAGTTGTTATGTTTTTGTTTAAAGCAAACTAGTTGTGGAATTTCCAAAGTGGAGTCATAATAGTTGTTTTAAGAAGTTTGGTGGAATTTAGACCCGTTTCAATTTACGGCCTCACAACTCTCAAGATGAAATATTTCAAAGTGGTTATATCTTTATTTATGAATTAGATTATTATCACAAGTGTTGTTTGAAG
Source organism: Pseudotsuga menziesii (assembly GCA_001517045.1). Taxonomy (NCBI): domain Eukaryota; kingdom Viridiplantae; phylum Streptophyta; class Pinopsida; order Pinales; family Pinaceae; genus Pseudotsuga; species Pseudotsuga menziesii. The sequence goes on from LPNX010347750.1 coordinate 61,350, forward strand.
AAAAATATCTATGCCATTTTTGAAATAATGACTTAATAGTTATTCTAAGAAGTATTTAAAAATTTATAGTCGTATCCTCAAAACCCTTGTAGTGCATGATTATCTCTCTATTTATTAAATAGATTCCATTGACACGAATGCCATCAAAGGAATAATCCTTGTGCTATTTTAAATTTTAAGTCATATTAGCAATTTTTTAAAGCGTCATGGAAATTAGAACTATTTCAAATTGTAGCTTCAAAACCTTAGTGGAATCACAAGAAAAATAAAATACTAGAATGGTTCAATATATCATTGAAGTGGATTGTACTAGAGAATTATTTGCATGGTATACTTAGAAAAAAATTACGAAGAAACATGCATATTGACATTTACACATGTGAAGACAACGGTGTTTATCTTCTATTTTATTAACATACTCCATATAAAATGAATAGCAAAAAACATGAAGCTCAATTACTATTGTGTGAAAAGTGTGAAAAGTGTGTTGGGGAAAATGATATTCTTTTAATTTATTAGTTGCAAACATCATGTTTTGTTGAAGATACGTCACTAACATTCAATCAAAGGTTAAATACAAGGTAGTGCATTGACTTGGCACAAAAAAAGATTCTCAGGAGCACTTAGACATTGAATGTTGGAAGTGTTGAGCCAAATAATTTTTTTAGTCAAAAATATTCTTTCGGTAAAATTTATTTTTTACCAAACAATCTTTTAATTGATACCTTGGTTATATATATGAAAATTCTCAAATGAACAATCTCATATGAAACTTTTTCTATCTCGAGAATTTGAAATAAAGAGACTAGGAAGTTATTGTTATGGCATGAATCAATGTTGTTTGATCATGAGACTGTTGTCTCAATGTGGGAACTAGACCCTTACTTTGAATTCAATAAATTTTATTTGTGTGAATTGAGTTCAATGACAGGCATGCTTTATTGATGAGATATAGAATTTCAAAGCTATAATATGATAAACTAGTGTTCACAGTTTGTTAATGGTGAAGGCTACTAGTGATATTAAACCTTGTCTTGTAGTCAAGTGAAGAGTTTCATATTGGCTTCAAACAAAAAAAAATTATTTTGTATTTGGCATCCTATTTTCCATCTTTAATAGTTTTTAATTTTCCTATAATTGAGAGAGAGAGAGAGAGAGAGAGTGAGTAGGTAATGAAAATGAATGACCAAAATTTAACCTTCAATTTGTAGTATTTACACAACATTTTTATAGAGAGTTGTTATCATGAAAAACTCACACACCTATGACAATTTCACAATTCATAGGGTAAAGTGTCATCAAAATACAACATGCATCTAGTTGAAGAAATATTCACAAGATACAAATAGCATATTGAGTCCAAAATGGCCCCAAAAAAGTCAAAAGACATAACATCGCGGGTAAAAATCTAGTTATACATGCTACAACGTGTGTCTCTAGAGAAACACTTGCGCTGTAATGTGGAATTTCCTTCAAGATCTGTGTTTCTGACACAAACAACGGGGTCTCACCCACTAGCTGCACATTGAACAATCATGAAAGCTACACTTACTCAAATGAATTCAAATTTTAGTCTTCCACGCACTTGGTTTCCTTACCTAGCCTCTTGGTGTACTTTGGAGCCAAAACATGGATCATTGGGTTATCACTATGATCTTGTTATTTCTTGACCACCTCTTGGCCTATGAAAGAAATGCATGGGCATGTTTACTGTAAGAATAATTTTGAGCAAGGTTATGTTGCTAGAATTGCGATTGGTTTTCTTCTTTGGTCACCACTTCCCTCTTGTCAATCATTTCTAAATCTCCTTACTAGTGTTCTTCATGTTTGGTTCCTTGACCATTTTGCAAACAAGTTTTGACAAGAAAGGCCTCCATTAGGAAGATTGTTTTCCTCCTTTTGGAGCTCACATACCCAAGGTGTTGTAATAGTTTAACCATTGGGAAATAGAAACATTGTTTGGATCACATTGGTTGTTGGAGTTTCCATCATCTACTTTATTTTTCATTTTATTTACTTTTGTTATCATATTCTTTGTTTATTTGGTTTCCTCTAACAATATCTTGTAGGATCATTTGGTTCACAATGCACCAATCAAAAGGGGCTCTTGATTTTGAGGACTTGTTGTAACCTACAAGGCCTAACCCAATCTCAAAGTGGGAAGGAACTGTTATGCGATATTTCCCATAGCAAGTCATTGGTAAACTCAACCTAAATGTGGTTAATTATTTACTAGGACACAAGCTTGATAAATGTATTAGTATTCTCATATTATTTTGACACATTTAATGCCTCAATATCGTATCTTGTCTCCTAAATCTTACATATCCAATTGTATTATATTAATTTGGGTTTTATCTAGTAACTCTTTGTAAATTGATGTATTTCACAAATCCTATGGAGTTTTTGAATGGAATGCATGAGTTCTTGTAAATCATTATATGTTGGAGGCACTCATTACCAATGTTACGGGAAAATACTAGTGTTTATTCATCGTTGTTGCAAAGACTTTGACATTCGAGAAGTATTCATAGCCGAAAGCATTCATGTTTAGCTGGTAATGAGTATGTCAACAGATTTGCTAAAATATTTCACCAATGTTGCGAATGAGTTTTTCTATCATAGTTGTTGATGAACTTTTCCACAATAATACCCAGATGTCCAGGACTGTGAATCACAATCAACAACATGACACCATCAAAAAATTAAAATGATAATCATTATGCTGCTAGATCATGCTCTCTTACCTGATTATGCATTTTGCCACATTTCCCATTTTTAAGTGGAATCGAATCTTGATTTAAAAAATATTAAGATATCCCATTTTTTCTTCCATTAAAGAGGGAAATCACCCACAAATTTACGATAATTTTTGCATAAGAATAGATCCAGAAACTAAAGAAGGGACTTGCTTATTCATTTTAGTTTTTCTAAAATATGGAGATAGTTCGTCTCTATTGTTTTTTCTGAATAGTTGTGAGTTGTAAGGTTTCATCCCTTGCTCCCTTTAAAAGAAGGGCTATAAATGCGCAATGGAGGGATGAATCCCCTCTCTCAAGAATGCATTTTCTACAACTTCATTTAATTTCTACAAGTGTGTATTTCAATTCTTACCACAAGTGTGTATTTCAAATCTTTCTACAAGTGTGGATTTAAATTTTGCAATTGTTGATATCAAATTTTTTTGCACGTGTATTTCAAATCTATCTGCATGTATGGTTTTCAATTCTTTTCTATAATTTAAAGCGTGACACATCAAGCTTACTCCATATGCTAATATTCGTAGCATATACGGTTGGTTAAGTAGATCGGGTGATATCAGGTTTGCTTTAGCTTCATTTCATTTCAAAAATTTAAAGGTGACTCATCAAGTTTATTATGTATGCTAAAATTTGTAGCCTATATGCTCTGTTGAGTAGATTTAATGATATTAGATTTTCTTTCACTTCCTTTTCTTTCTGCAATTAATTTCCTTTCTACAATTTGAAGCGTGACTCATCAAGTTTACTCTGTATTCCAAGAGTCATAGTGTATATGCTCCGTTGAGTAGATTTTGTGAGATTAAATTTACTTCAATTTTATTTTCTTTCTACAATCTGTTTTTTTTTGTTATATTTAATGTGTGACTCATCAAGTTTACTTTGTATTCCGAGTGTAGCGTACCACGTAAATCAACAAATCAACATTATTGCAGGTAATCATTCCGCTTTAAATATAAAGGAAGCATGTACAACTAACATGCTCTGATACCACATTGTAATGCACCCTAGAACTACATAGTCACCTAAATGACCATGAGTGGTTAAACGCTATCACTGAGCTCTAAATGGGCTCCAAAAATTTATTTAACAATGTAAGAAAATGGTGATACAGTGGAGGAATTAATTCCCATAATTAAACAATTAACATAAGTGGAAGTGTGGATTTAAAACTACATAAAATATAGAAAAGCATTAATGATATATTAAAAACATTAATACAAATGACTAACAACATTAATAAAAACTTAACTAAAAAACCTCGATGGTCTATTCTCTCCTTTGCAAAATGAATTGTCAATCTAGACTCTTCATGTCAGTCCCAAGATTAACAATGTCGATCCTAAAATCAACAGTCGGAATTTGGCATGGTAAAAAAATCCACTCATCGATCCTAATGTTTTGATCTTGATGTTAGACCCTGTTGTTGCTGCAACCACTACCCAATTGTATTTTGTTGTTTTAGGGCCCCTCCTTAGAATTTTTAGCTATTTAACTTTCCTAGACTACTTTCGCTCTTTGAAGATCCTTTCCATGATTTAGTTTATTTTTCACAAGTCAGAAAAAGCCTTTTTTAAAAAGTTAAAAATCATGTTTTTCACCCAATGTGTCAGATGAACTCATCAAGTTTGGCCTACAAGTCGGAGGAACTCATGCTTTCCATCTGATTTTTTCCTTATCCTTTATTGGGTCTCAGAAATTTTTGTTGAGTTCTCCAATATGTCGGCGAAACTCAATCTTTGGATCCGATATTATCGGCGGGGCAATCCTTTCTTTCCAACAGTTTTTTATTTAGGCCTTTGCAAAGGTTGTCGGGAGATCTTACCTTTTTTTGCTAACGGCATCAGATAAAATTAGGGAGTGGAGCTGATTTGACCAGAGGGATTATATTTCTATCTCCAACAGCCTCTCATTGCAAGCTATTCATGAGTATTTGTCGACGTGCCTTTATACGACGTGACTCATATTTTCTTGCCGATATATTCGGTTGGTCTATCTGTTTGTAGTCGATTCAATCTTTGTGTTTTGGATGATGAAGTTTTCTTGGGCATCTTTGTTGAGGCTTCGCAATAGTTTCGTAAGAACTCCAATCTTGGAGTCGACAGTATCGCGTTTGTTGTTCTTTTGTCTTCGATTAAAATTGCAAGGATCTTGTCGATAGTCTGAGGGTCAGTAAGGGTGTCGAGTGTTATCTGATAACGTTGGATCTACTCCATAAGTTCACCTGACACAATTGCTGGCTACTGGTTTTTTCTTGCCATTTTCGAAGGTTTCCAGTGAGGGCTTCTAGTTTTGGCACCAAACGACATTTTCACTCGTGTGCCATTACACCACCCAGTGATCGTATTTAATGCTTTTTCCACATTTTTTCCTATATAATCTGTCGAAGGTCTCTTATGGATTGTTACCACTGCTGTTTAGAGCACTCCCAATTATCATTTTCCACCTGGATTTTTATAGACCACTGGAGAAGGGTTTTTTCACCAATGTTCATGCCACCATTGCCAAGTAGGTTTTGAGCCTTATCACGATTACAATTTGTTAAATTGGTTTAGTAAAATGGTGTCTGAGGGGTTTGTTGTATGTATGATATTAGGGTTTACCCAGGTCCTAGTGGTTTAAAGTCTTTCCCGACATTGTAGGGTTTCATTTTGTTTTTCTTTAGTCTCACTGGCCTTTGAAGGATTTTTTCCCTAAGTCAAGATGTGCCAGAACCCTTGGCATGATTGTTTTGTTATATTGATAGCATGGCCATACATGGGTTTCTCACCTGCTTTGCACCACCCTTCTTCACCGCTCAGGCCATGGACGTTGGTGTGTCATAATTTTTCATTGGTGAGGGTTTGGCCAGTCAATCGTTTCACCAACTGTGCCTCCTATGGTTCATCTCGATGCATAGAGAGAGGGGGGGTCTTACCATTGGTTAGCATAGGGTTTTCAAGAGGTTTCCCTGGGTTGTTGGGAAAGAATAGGGTTCAAGCTTATCCTTGCTTTCAAAGTCACTAAGTCATCGCTGTCATGGTTGTCATTTGGTTCTGGGAGAGGAAGCCCCGACATGTTCATGTGTAAAGCAATGCGTGTGGGTCAAGCGTTCAAGAAAACCTTATTAGGTAGTATGCAGAACGATTTTTAGAGACAGAGGTCTAAACCCCATACAACATGTGAAGTTTGTCTAGTTTTGACCTGATATACATCTTATCTTTTTGAAGTATCTGGATAAGCTTTTCTTTTGTATCACAGGGGCTTTTGAAATGTTTCAACATGAGTTGGTAAAGGCGGTTTTATTTGAATGCAATCTATTTTTGGTTATGTAGTATTCATCCATTAGCTTGCATCTTAAATATAGTTGTTCCTTGTTGTATATTTTATTAATGATGAATGCATGCTGCTTGATCACAATCACTCTAAAATATTTCTTGGTGTGTTTGTGTTCCAATATCAATGTTCATATTACACCATGCCAAACAAAGGAAAAAAGAAGTTTTAGGCCACAAAGGATGACCTAGATGTAAAGATTGTGCCCAAAATAGAAATTATTTACAAGGACACGAAATTTGTCACAGGAGTTGTGCCAGAATTCAAATGGGGATATATTTATCAAATGATCAAAGACAAGACCATTCTAGATGCAGGGTTAGAGGACATACCAATGTATGTAAACATAAAAACATCCACCATCACAAAAGTATATACACTTCCTGAGCTTTTCCCTTGTGCTGAGGTGATCGGTTGGATCCTATGTGGGAAGATGTAGCTACTATGATCGTGTCAAACATGGAAAACCAACTGATTGTTTCTTTCATCCCTACCTACACTTCCAAAGCCTGCAAGATACCAACACCCCATACTTTTATGATAGATAAATGGGTAAGTTATATGTATTTGGATGTGTTTGACTGTGCTAAGTGAATGATGATATTCAAGAACCATTTTTTCCAGAAAGTCTTAGGAGAATGCAATATTGCTAATTTGTGCACCCTGTACCGACTCGTAGCCCTGATGCTAAATTAGATCTTTGGTCAGTCAAACAGGAGGTTTTATAAGATGAGATGGGTTCTGCTGATATATTATGTAACCATGCAGGGCACTATCTTCAACTGGGCAGACATCATGGCAAATATCCCATCATCATGCATAGTTGTAGCATTAGGAGGTCTGACCCAAAGGAAACATGAGTTCTACATGAGCTCCTTTTTTATTGACTATATCTTGTGTATGCACCCATTTTCAGAGATGAATTGTGATTGGGATCCAGCTAGGACTCTTGTTTACTCCGTGTATCTAATCATGTGGGCACACAAGTATTTCAACTTTTATAAGACTATCTATGGATATTTTATGTTTCCATTATATGAGTTGATTTTTCTAAAAGAATGCAATTGCATGTTCGAAGGATCACTAGAGATGGTAAGTGACTATGGGGATTACTATTTATCTAAGGAAGGTTTGTATTTATGGATGTACTAGAGGATTAAGGCTCCTTCACTATTGCCAATATACACCACTGATTATGTCATCCATAAGGAGGTGGTAAGACAACTGTACATAGATGGTCTCGGGAACTTCCTATTTGATATGAAGAAAGATGTCTACCCACTTTTCCATTTTGCATTGGTGGTAATAAATTAATAAGGTGAAGGGTGCCCCTGACTTTGTAAAATATCTAGAAACTTCCATTTTGGGGAGAAAAATTTCCATAGAAATGACACTTGGGGAAAATTTGCAAAATATTGTGCATCTATAGGAGTACGTTTCGAATACTCTGATCACTTTGACAAGGATGCGAAGATATATACCAAAATGCATGTAACATGACTTCCTTGAACAAAAGTTTCGAAAACAAAATCATGACCATGGGAGGAAAAGGAAACAGTAGAAACAGAAAGAAGAAGTTTCCAATAAAAAGGAATAAGAATCCTGAAGGTTAGTTGAAGAAGCAGAGAAATTAATAGCTGAGGAGGAACAAAGGTATAAATAAGAGGAGGAAAAAAGGAAGAAATAATAATAAGAACAAACGCAAAAAGAAGAAGAAGCCCAAAGGAAAATGGAAGAAGAAGAAAGGATGCAGAAGGAATCAACTGGTAGAACAAGAAAAGAGGCAGAGAATGTAGCTGCATAATTGAAAAGGAAAGATCAAGAAGACTAGGACAGAGAGAATCTAGAGTAGGACCAAGCCTATGCTAATCTATTTGATTCTTTTGTCCCATCGGGTAGCACAACGACAGGAAGCGAATGCCCCCCCCATAGATATTGGATTGATACCATTAATCCCATCTCATAAACATGCCATGGATAACGTAAACACAATTTTCTTTGACAAGAATATGAAAAGAATTGTAAGAAGGTCAAAGAAGAGGTTGAAAGTAGGTAATCAACCTATAGAATTCATGGTGACAGAAAATACAGTCATGCAAGGGACAAATGGAGACCCTCAATTCCTTGCAATGACGAGCATAGCAACATCACAAGCTAATGCAGATAATGTCAGTAAGTTGGTAGAGGATGTTAGGTATTACAAAGACAGAATGTCCTAGATGAAGGAAACTATGAGAAAAGAAAGAGGAGAGGGACAAGAATTAAAAAGAAAACATGATGATACTTTCTTGGATTTTGAGAGACTCAAGAAGGCATATCAAGTTCTGGAATCATACAAGGATGCACTAATATTGTCAGTTGCAATCATCGAGGGAGAAAAGAGAGATCTTGAAAGCAAGGTTTCATAGTTGGAAATGCATAAATCTGCAACCAACAAGTGATTATAAGACATAGAGAAACATAATAGCCTTCTAGAGAAACAACTCAAGGTATCTAATGAAAAAATGCCTGATATTACTCCATTCTGCAATCAATCCTGTTTATTACAAAGGAAAATAAACCAGGTTCAATTAAAATTGGCAGTATAAATATATAAGATTAAGAAAATAGAGGCCAGACTAAAGGTGATAGAAAACGACTCATCGAAGTTAAGGAAAAGGTTATCAAAGGTCATAGAACTTGTGCAAAGTCATCTATCTTAGAATGGAACCAATTCATGTTTTCTTGACAACATGCCCCAAAAGACTACATGAGAATTGAAGATGGAGTTGGCACTCTTGGATTCCAGCAGCAAGACAACAGTAAGATTGAACACAACAATTTAAAAGATCGTGGAAAAGTGTAATGGATTCTACAAGAAAATGTGCATGACACACAATAGATGTCAAGCTTCAACAAAAACCCACATTAAGTATCTTCCAGACAAACATCAACATTTGAAGAATCTCCAGGACAAGTAGAAAACAAATGAGCAAAGCATTAGTGAAGAAGCAATTGGAATCTGGGTTGTGCAAGCTTCAGTTCATAAATATATATTTGAGGAGTTTTTAATGCAGACCTCACCAAAGGTGAAAGAGATAGAATATAAGCTAGCTAAACATTAAGTAACTGCACGGTTGCTAGAGCTAGTGGAATATCGATTCATCAATGAATAAGCTCGTGCATGGGGCATTTTTATTAAGAAACCACTTGGACCCACCTAGGACTCTATTTTATCTCCAAGTGGAGAATTTATGTAAACTATTTTTATCTTCATCTTATTTCTATTTTCCTTGTGTGGTACACTAGAGGACAAATTTTGTAAATCGAAGAGTCAAAGAAACCATAAGGGTAGGGGTAGCCCAAATGCCATTTGTAAACATATAAATAGGGGTATAGTAGAGATTAGAAGGGAATTTTTATAACGCATACATTCCCAAGCTATTTGTATGAGAACTACTTCTTTTATGAATAAAGAGAACCAAATTTTGTTGGAGAAAGGACTATACGAGATTCTGAATGGATTGTGTGGATTACTATATGATGAACCGTATTTCTGTTTTAGTCTTCTATACAACTATGAGAGCGTTCTAACTTTTTGAATTATTTCTACAATTTCTAAATTATTTTACTTTCTGTTAAGAATCTTGTGCATGGAATGAGTAATGAATGTTTTCACATGACAGAGCTATCTTTGTTTGTATTTTCCTGCTGCATTTATGTATGAATAATTTGAACAACTACCTGTAGGATTCTGCATGCAATAATACAGTACATTACTCATATTAATTTTCATCTTTGCTCCCCTGAGGATAGGTAGGATAGTTTAGTTTTTTTTTCTTTCTGTGATTAAGGAACAATTGATTCATGTAAGGAGAGAGGTAAGAACCTGTACAACTCACTTGTGGCTAACTAATTGGGAGGTTCTTATTTTGGCAATCACCTGCATTTAGTATAGGAACTTGCATTTCATCCCTTAATATATAAAATACATAAACGGTGGACCAGGATGCAACTAGTAAAACTAATTTAAAACAATATTTTAATTCTACGATAGTCGGGCCTCTAACCGGACCAGGATGCAACTAGTAAAACTGATTTAAAACAATATTTTAAATCTATGGTAGTCAGACCGCTAACCGGACAGATTCACCATACCAAACAGTAAACGATCTAGTTGGGAACGGTTGTTGGGGAGAATACCTACTGTTGGTACCTGGATTTTTTCAAGGAATCAATAGAACCCTAAAAAACAACAAGCAAACAGGAACCCCCAACTTTCAATTCTAAACGCTGACACATCGAAAGTAGTGTCAATGCGAAAAATCCCACAACAAACAAAGTACACTCCCAACTTCCAATTTATGACACCGGCATGTCGAAATTCAGGATTCAACACCATGGGGATCAATGGACATAGATGATCACTGGCATTGTGATCATCACTTGAGATCACTTCGATCTAACAAACAAAATATGAGCCATTTTTTCAATAAAATTATAAGGAAAGAGAATAAGATGGATTCCAAGGATCTCCTCCATCCCTTAGCATAGGTAATCTTTCCTGCCAAACCAATGTTAATCCCATAAAGCACCATATCAGGATGAATTAAACATATTATTCAATGCATGGTCTATATCCTTCATGTATTACCTTCAATGTGAACCTATACGCATTACAAACTTCTCTCCGACTTTCCTTTGTTCACAGTTTTTTCCTCAACAAAATCCTTGTTGCATGGATTTTCTGCTCACAAGTTTGGTCTGAACCCAAAAATCTCTCTTGTTCTCTCCTCTATGTCTCCCCATAATATGCATAATCCTCTCTCTCTTTTATCTCTACCATGAATACCCTCAACCATTTTCTCTTCTCTTCCTCAAACTCCTGTTTATTCCATCTCGATCGACCAACCTACCACGGGAAATAAATTTTCCTTTCCTTTAGCACACTTATGACCCAGAGACCATGGTTCCTGGTAAGAGAAGCATAGGTTTCTCCTCTTTAATTCATCTTTATTAGGAATAATGTTCCTTTTCTTGAATTTTTCTATTGGATATTTTTGGAGGGGTTTCTTATCTAGATATTCAGTTGAAATACTAGTTCCTAGAGGGAATATAGTCCATTAGAGGAAATTTCAACTCAAAATGGGCCTCCTAAGAAAAAAAATAAAATAATAGTTAAAATAATAAAATAATATTTATTAATTTTGGAGGAAGAAAAGAGAAAACTATTTTTTTATTCCTATTTTCGACATATCTCCCTGTGATTTTACTCAAATTTTTATTAGGAGAGCTTGCTAGACGCAAAATTAAATTTCACATCCAAGCATCGATCGACGTACTATTGACGAACCCCGCTACCCCAAAAACAAGAAATACCTGAAAAAACGTGACGATGATGTCATTATCATGTTTTTCAGGTATTTCTTGTTTTGGGGGTAGAGGGTTCTGTCAAAAGTATGCCGAGTGGGTACTCATTGGATGCAGAATTTAATTCCATGTCCAGCGAGCTCTCCCAATCAAAATTTGAGTAAAAACACACGGAGATATGTTGAGAATACAAACAAAAAAGTAGTTTTTTTTATGATACCTATCCCCAAATTTATATTAATTTTTTTGAAGACCTATACGATATTTCAAATTTAAAGCAATTTCTTTGGCTAACACATGATGACATGGAATTTAAATTAGGGTTAAAAGGGCCATTTTGAGTTGAAATTTCCTCTAATGCATTGGTATGGAATCCTATAGATCTCTTGTTCTACTCATTGATCTTGCAAGATAGATGGTGTGTAGGCTTTAACCAACTCTTTCAATGGCTCTAACAATATTTATTTGAATAAAAGGATTAAACTACCTTCATATATGTTTGTGACGATCACAACTAGGTTTTAGAGCTCAAAGATGAAGGTTTTGGGAGTTCCAGTCTGCCTCACATATGCTAGCTCTATGAAATTTATCTATGGATCCTTCCAATCAAACATTTATGCCAAGATCTTGGTGAACTCTTCATAGTTTGTTACTTGGTTATGACCAAGAGTATTCATTGAATGAAACCACCAATCATTTTCTTCACCATGAAGATGCAGAGTATTCATTTTGACTACATCTCTCTCAGTTATAGGATTCAGTTGAAATTATGTATCTAATTTCTGAATCCAATAACTAGAAGTACACTTTGATGAGCCATCAAAGTATGGGGAAGATATATTACAAATAGCATTTTTTATCTTAGGTTTATAAGTAGGATTTTGAATGTCCCCTCTTGGATTTGTCTTGTATTGGGATTCACCAAAATATTTAAACAGCGGTTCTCTTCTGCATTCTTTACTCAGAGTCTAGTACTTTGCATAGAAATATTCCCATGAATCAATTAATTCATTCTTCATTTCAAGATCCTGTCTGTGTTCCTCGATAAATTTGGGAATGTTAGGTCTAAGTTGATTCTTGATTTCACTCTTGAATTCATCAAGGTGATTGTGAGGCATTGTCTTTGAAAAGATAGACCCATCAACGATCTTCCTTTCACCATGTTTAGAGCCACTATTTCTCCCTTCTCCTTATTTGTTTCCCAGTCGCTTGGCAAAAAAAATTTGGTATCTTATCCAAAATGAATGATTTCATGAGATATGTATTGAAATCATTTCAACATACTCTGGACAAAAATATTGAACTCCTATTTTTCATCCATGTTTGAAATTTCTTCTTCTCCTTGAATCTTTCCTTTAGTAGAATTGACTTCTTATTCGCATCCTTTGTTATTTGGATATGAATTTATTTGGGGACTGATTAATGAAAAAAATGAGAAGTTTTAAAGAACCATCCTCTTATACCATTGTGATGTACCAAGCATATTTGATTGTACATTACTTAACCCTTCTAAAACTTCTAACAAATACAATGAAAATTGAGGGGTCAAACTAATCAATTTTAACTAGGATTCTAAAGACATTTCTAAGAATATGGAAGGTGGGAGTGGATGCTCTATCTCAAGGATTATTTTTGTAATTTAATGGGACCACTTATGTTTTGAAATCATTTATTGCTAAATTCTACTCCAAGGATACCCGAGTACACCAGCATATGGAAACTAGATCCTCAACTTGGCACTTCCTAAGGGATAAGGGTAGGTTTTTTTGACATTGGAAGGATTGGGGTAATATAAGATACTATAAAAAATCAGTTATGGTTCAAATCCAAAGGTTTTAGAATAGTTTTCCTCAGATGGGAGGTCAAACATGCAAAACTAGTATTTAGGACTACACAACTCGCTTGGGTTCTGGGAATTCCAAACATCCTAAGGATCCACCAAATATGAAAAATTAAGCATGGTGTATATTCATTAATACTTTAATTAAATACAAGAATAGAAAGAACACAGTTTGAAAAAGAACAAGGTCCAATATTTAAAATACACTTAACACTAGTCAAATTGGAAGCAATTCTAGAATAGGTATAGGAAAATAAGGTAACCATCCAAATTTACCATAATGAAATTTATATAATAAGTTAAGAATATTTAAATTAAATACATTACATCAAATATAATTCGAAATTCCTTTCAAAATGGACTCATACTTGACATTATTCAGCACAAGACCTTCATCCCGAAGAATAACCGAAAATACACTGAATTTGATTTTGACTCATTTCAAGTGCTTTCTTTGGGACTCAGAATAGAAAGGAATTAGCTTCAGACATTGAAAATGTATGAATATGATTATATACTCATCTCATTGAAGAAGTAGAAGCGACACATCTCCTAAGTCAAAGAAGCTTAGAGCTGTCAATACAAAAGTTAGAATTTCAAAAATATGTGATTGGTGTGTTATTCCATGTTATTATAGAACAAATGAATTCTTATGCAAGCTATATTTTCTGAATGTACCCTCATGACCTAGGTTAGAAAGTACCACTTTGTGAATCTTTTGCTCTACTTTTTGACTTTTCCTTCTTCTTCTTGCTTTGATGTTTTTTCCTTTCCTTTTCTTCTTTTCCTTGTTTTCCTGGATTTTCCTGCTTTTTTCTTCTTTTCCACTATTTTATTGATTTTTAATTATTTCCTTATTTTTTTCCACAAACCAAACTTTCCCTACTTTATCCACTTGTCTGCTTTGCATTGAATTCTAGAATTGCTTCCACTCATGAGTTTGTAGAAGATAACCCATGTTTTTCAACTATATACTCATGACTTTTCAGAATAAAACCTGCATACTTGCAATTTTGCTTAAGGAAAGCCACAAGTATCTCCTGTAATAATTAGAGAATATATAAGAATGTAAATTGTTTTAATTTGTGTGGTTTTGGAATTGCTTCTTCGGTTGTAACTGATCCCTATTCGACCCTAACTCTTCAGAAAAAAAAAAAGTATATAAGAGAGGGAGAGGGATCCATGAAAGGGGACTTATCCTTTGCATTGTTACACTAGTGGAATTTGGACTCTTACCCCCCTTAAAAGTTTCCCTAGATTCCATATCCCTGTGTTGCAGAGCTTGGAGGCTAAGATTCTTGGAGAAGAGAAGCAAGAGATCCAGATTAAGGTTTCATGAGGTGCCTTACATGAGGAGAAGGTAAAATTTTTACTTCTTCTACTTGATTAATAAATAGTGATGTTATTCCCTTTCTAAATTATTGTCTAATGGATTTTATGTTTCTATTTATGATCAGATGTTGATGCTAATCAGATTAGGGCTTCATATTGTTTTGATTATCATTTCTTTATATTTGGTCAAATTGGTTTGAGGAAGGTTGGACCTTGTTTTGCAGGTCTCTTGGATTGAGGAGCAAGAAGAGGGATAAAGGAAATATTTGATCATCCTTCAATGAATCATGTATTAAAATTTCTTACGTTTGAATATTAATTATATTAGCTTGCATATCTTTATACACTAGTCTTTACACCCCAATATGTTGGTAGCCTTTTAACCCCCAGCCATAAGAACACTCTCCTCCACAACATAACTGACGAAATGTTGGGGAAGCCTTATTTACTTTTGGGTTTCGTTTCCTTTCTTCTAGTATAAATAATATTTTAGGTCTTTCTTGCAAGTTTGGAATAACTTTTAAGTCTTCTTAGACACCTTTTGTGCTTTTCTAGGGTTGTTCCTAACCTTTTTTAATAGGCCTTCCACCACCCAGTCGCAGCTGTCAGGCTGGACAATAGAGTGTTCTGAGCATACTCGTGACTTCCCTTTAAGGAAACATGCTATTGAATTACTATTTGGCTTAAGGAAACTCGTGATTTTTCATGTTCATTGTTTTTCACTCTGTTTGGGCATGTTTGGGGTGGTTTAGTATTGTCTGAGAGGTCCTCCTCGGTCCTATGTCTTTGAATGACCATTGGAAAGTGGTGTCTCCTCTTGTGTATACTCTTTAGCTGATTTGTAAACCCATTTTGAAGTATTTGGGATTGTTTCTTGCTTCCCTCCCCCACCTTCTTCCTTGGCATGGCCATTTTCTACAAGGTGTTGAGCAGCCTCTGTTTGCAGGTTTAGACTAAACCTAGGAGCTTCTGGATCTCTGTTATATCATTATTTTTGCTTAACCTCTTAGGGAATCCTAGGGTTTGTTTGTTGGCTATAGAACAAAATTCCATTTACTATTTTATGTTATTTGCATGCATTAGTTTGTACGTCGTTTTTCTTTCTCATTTATAAAGAAAAAGTAAAAAGAACAAGTATTTTTATTTAAGTGCATTTAGTCTACAGTTAAGTATTAGGCGCATTGCATGTCTTTGTTTTTTGAAAATACAAAAAGAAGCATTTCTTTTGTGGTCTTCACTATCAGTTTTGAAAAGAAAAATAGAAATAGAAGTTTGATTTTTGCATTTTGAATCTCTTTTAGTTTAGTCATTTTGTTTCTGCATTCAATTCAAAACACCATTGGTTTCACTTTCACTATGTATGAGTAATCAAAAACCCTTAAAAATAACGTTAAATATTTAAAATATATTAGTAACATTTTCTTTCTAGGGACAAAAAACACTATTCTAGGCTAGTGTTTTGGGATAGGGACATATTTAACTACCCAAAACTTTAAACTCAAACCTAGTGGCTTTTCTTTTAGGAAATTCAATTTCATAAAGAAAGACATTGGAAATATCCTTAACATAGGAGTCTAGCATGAGGTCATGTGATACTGAGATGTGGATATAACCCTCCTATACTCAGTCGAGCATACACCTCATATGCTACATGTTTGGGGACTTACTCAGTACCTCCTTCCAGCCTTGTGTGGTACCTGCTACTTTTTGAGTTTCAGGGTTATATACCTTACCCATGTGCATAGGATGGTCTCACTTTTTTTTTGGCAGACTTTATTTGTGATTTTGGTATCCTTAGTATTTGTAATTCTAGGACTCTACACAGGTTATGGTGGAATGCTATTTCCACTATACCTAGGGAAGGGTCGAGAGAAAATCCCTTACATACAACTTGAGAAATCAGTTTGGTCATTCAAGCCCTTGGAACCTATATGGTGTATTGTGGACTCCATTAGCTATTCTTTGTCCTTCACTTGCTAGTTCTGGGTCCTCATCATCCCAGACTTTCCTTTGGAAGGTATGCTTGTGTTCTTGGTTGGATACTTAGTTTTTTTTGCTAGTGGTGTGCTCTTTGTGTTATTGGTTTCTAGTTGACCTCATACTTTTTCTTCTTGTCAGAAACTATGGTTAGTACCCCTACGAACACCAACCAGGGACCCCCTTACCAAGGGCTTCTTGTAATTTTCCTTTTACAAGTAATTTTGGTGTTCCTTTGATGGCCACTTTGAATCTTCCCAGATTCACCATTGGGCTACCGGTTTGGTTGTTTTCCACTCCAAATGTCCTGAATTCTCTTGATGCTTCACAAGCAACAACCTTACATTAAGAGAATCAAAACAATTTCTCCCTTTCACTTGTAGAAACCTCTCCTCCTCCTTCTACCTCATGCGGTGAAATTTCTTATACTAGTTACCTGTAGTCTAAAAGGAATAGAAGGAGGAAGAATACGAATAAGATATGAAAGAAAGGGGAAAGTATCCCAGCCTCTACAATTGATGTTGGGGACACCCATCCAACCTTTGCAAGTCATGTTGGATATAGTCACCCAACCTATGAAATTCATGCTAGGGTCACCCATCCAACCTTTGCAAGTCATGTTGCACTTAACCACCCAGCCTCTGGAAGTCATACTGGGGGCATCCACCTAGCCTATGGAAGTCATGTTGGGGCCACACACTCAACCTCTGTAGGTCATGTTGATATTAACCACCCAGCCTTTATAAGTCATGTTGGGGGAAACCACTCAATCATGGAAATCCATGTTTATCCTCACCACCCAACCCCCGCAGGTCATGTTGGGGGAGAGAAACCAACCTCTGCTAATCATGTTGGACCTCACCACCCAGCCTCTGCAATTCATGTCGGGAGAAAACAGTAATTTAATGCAAGTCATGTTGACATCATTAATAAAAATAGTCATTCAAAACACAAAACTAAGTTTCCTTATAATCTATTCGAGGGAAATCATCTTACTCACTAGTTCCCTGCTATTGCAAAGGTAGAAGGAGTGTGGTCTGAGTCTCAAGGATATCCTGCTTCTAAAAAACCTATAGTTTCTCAACAACCTATTCAACCTTAGATTAATCAAGTGCTTGAACCAATGAAATATTTGGTTCACCCCACTCTTCCTTCAGAGAGTGATTGAACCGATGCAGTATTTGGTCAATCCCACACTTCCTTTAGAGAGTGACTTCCATCAAGTGGTTGAATCGATGCCACCTTCAATCAATCCCACTCTTCCTTTGGAGAGTGAATTGTCTACTAGCCACATTTTATTCACTGCCAATTCATAACTTTCTTAGCAAGGGGGAACTAATTTCATTTTGAATGAACCCCCACCAAGTTATTGGATTGCTTCCTTTAATTGGGATAGCAGAGCTGAGCCACCCCTTCCTTCGGTTGCACCTTTCTAGATAAATGTCCAAGTTGAACACTACACGATTGCTTGTTGTATTGTAGATGGAGTAGCCTTTGTTAGTATTTTATCAGCATGTGCTTGGAGAGGCATGGGATCTCCCATTGTTATGTTAAATAATGACTAGTTAGTAGATTTTGATAGAAGAACTTGTCAAGCTATGGGAATTCTTACTCAAGTACCTCTTACTTTGAGTGGGAATATTTTCTTATTTGATTTCATGGTTATTGAGGATCCCTTGGACTTTAATATTCTCCTTGGGTGTGATTACATATATGATATGAAATATGTGGCATCGACACTCTTTCGGGTTATGTATTTCCCTCATAACAAAAGCATTGTCACTGTTAATATGTTTTCATTCATTGATCCTCATCCTTACTCGACTATAGAGAAGGAATTGCCTTTTTTAATTCCTAGTGTTTCAGTAGACACAACCCAGCCACTCCTGAATTATGTGGCCTCATATCCCTTGTGTCCAATTTCTACTAAGAATAAGCCTTTGGATTCATGCTTAACTTCTTGGGATTTGGTCCCGGCATTTGACCAGGTTATCTACCCAATGGGGATTTTGGGCCTTTTCTCCACCCTATCGATCCAACTGAATGTTTAGACATGTGTCCTATCTCAAATGGTATCCTTCCTTCATATGAAGTTTTCCTATATTATTTGATACATTCTTCGGATAAAGTCTTCCAGCCATAGGAACACTTTCCTCCACAACAAAGTTGGTCAAGTGGTCACTAGGGATGGGAGATGGAAATAGACCATGACAGAAATTAGACTACCTACATAAGTTGCAAATGGAATATGTTTTATGTACTCTCTCTCTCTTCCTATGTCCTAAGAATCTATTCAACATATAATTTAACTCATGTAGGAATAGGGACCTAGACCAGTTTACACTCCTTCATTTTGAAGAATTTCAAAATTGTCTCAACATATTTACTCTATCTGTCATAACCCCAAAATTTCATAAAAATTTAAAATTTTTAAGATAACATAAAATGTTGAATACACAGTTTACTAACTGCTAGCGGTTAGTAGAAAATGAAACAATCTATAAATTAGTATTAATCATTTGTATAAAACAATAACTAATACAATTTTCATTTTTGTAATGTATATAAGATTGAACTACATTCATATTACTTTCAGTTTTACTAATAAGTTTACTTTTTAGCAAGTAGATGAAATCTATCTTTGAAAACTTGGGCTTACTTAGAATTTATGCTAACATAGATGGAATGCTGGTTCTTACAAGTTCAACACGTAACATTCGATCAAGTAGAAGTTTAATTCATAAGTAGCAAGAAGTATATCTGTTGCATGTTAAACTACTAGTAAATAAACTGATTATTTACAAGCAAGCTCTTATGAGGTAAAGTAATTTGTCTTCTATACCTTTTTTTTCTAAGATATTATTCACATTTAGATATAAGATCGTTATCTTTATCATACTTAGTGAAACTTAGATACTTAATATGAGCTTAGCGCTCATGTTCTTCGTAATACGTTTATTTCTATTTTAACATGCTTATATCTCTAATGTTGTGTTTAATTGTGTTGTCTCTTATTCAAGAAAGTGTTCCTATCAATCTCGATAGTAACGATCTCCAATAGAGTACAAGTTTCTATTTTGTCTTTTCTTACTAGCCCTCGAAGTTATTAGCCTAATGTTTGTATGTAAGTAAGTTAAGCACTAAGTTAAAGACTTTAGTACTTAAACTATTGCCTTGCTGCTTGTATTATTGTAACTATATACAATATCCCTTAATTCATATTGTTACAAGATAACTATTACTTGCATCCTATAGAAATATTCTAGTTGGAAGTGTCCATGGCATTATAAATTTGGTTCTTGTAGTTTAGACACATCGTCTTAAGATGGAATACTACTTACTATCACTTTCATAAGTCCAAGGTAAATATATTATCAATGTTATTCTAATAATTATAAACCTTGAGCATAGTTTACTTCATGGTAAAATTTACTATTAACAAGTTGTCTTATAATAGTTGTACTTTAAAATAACTATTAAGGTAGAATGTTTCTACTTAGAACTTCTAATCTGAGGTCTACATTAAATGAAACCAATATGACCAAGATTCATATACTATGTTAAGAACAAGCAAACATAAACAATCACAAACTATATTTGCTAATAATGATAGGATCTTTTATTATTATTATTGACAAGTTGAGCCTACAAACTATTATTTGTAAATGCTTACATCAAGGTTGAGACTTGTGCTTGTTTACTTGTCATATTTTAATTACCTTTACTCTTATAATCGAATTCCATAATTTATAACTAACCCTAAACTATTGCTTTCGAATAATACGGTTTGAACTTCAATATAATATGTAATTATTTCAACGTCGTTTTGTAAAGTGTACACACCAAATGTTATTTTCAAATACTTCATTGTATGGTCGAATTTGGGATTGTATCGATGGCAAGGCTTTTATAACCATACTCTAAGGTCAACATTAGATATCATTACTCTCAATTATACAAGACTTGATACCTCTGATTACCATGATATAGTTGTAATTAGTGCATATATAAAACTATATTTCATAGTCATTGCATAGTTGTTTATATATCCATGCAATAAGAAACTGATTATTGAACACGCAGATAGACTATAGACTTCAATCCGTGCATGGTAAAAAAATTTGGAGGGCACATGGTCACCTCTTGTGCATGCAATGGCGACATAAAAAGACTTGGAAACCCTACTCGTTTGTCATTTGCCTCTAGGGTTTTTGCTGGCCTGCGACTGCTCTGTGTAGTTTCCATGGAAGCCATGAGGGTTGTTCCTCTGCTTGCTTTCTCCAAAGCTTTTGTTTTGACATTTTTGTAGTTTCCAAAACTTAGTATTTGCTTTTTAAACCTTCTTGGTTGTGAATCCATACAACACAAGTGGTTACTTGTTTTTGTGTTTGGCTCTCGGCCCGTCCAAAGCTCAGTCCTGTTCTTCTCGTGGCCTGTCACGACTTTGTGAGGCTTAAGGTCCTTTGTCACTATTTTTAATCCACGGTCGGCGTAGAGTTTAAAAACTCCTGGGTGTACATTGCTAGTGACAACTTCTTCATTGCTCGACAACTCTTCTACTTACAGGTAAATACAAGTCGAATCTTTAGTATGAGTAAATCCTTTGTTTGCTTAATAACACTGTTAGGGTTTAAGAAAGTAGAATATGAGCATTATACTGAGATTCGTAATGTGCTAAATTCCAGTATCCATGACAACTCCAAGCTTTGGTGAAAGAAAACAATGATTGGCTTCAGTGGACTCGTGGCTCAACTGGTAAGCCCTAAGTTTTAAAAAAATGGCTTTAGCCCTACTTGTAAAGAGGGTTATTGATGGAGATAATACAGGGCTTGGAAGCATATTTTGGTTTCTCGCTAGTTAGTTGGTTTTTAATATGATGATGCTTTACAGTTTTTACTTGTAAACCCTTGCTATCATGCTGGGTAATACCAGCCTTCGAGCCATGACATGTATGTAGTTTTCTTGATTTGTAAAAAGGGATTACAGCCTTACGGCTTGGTCATACTCTCGTTTTTAAATTAAAAGGGTTTCCTCCCATACTTATAGTTTTAAGTGACTCTTGTTTTTGATTACTTTATTTATTATAATTTGACTTGTAAATGCTAATACTGTAAAGTAAGTTTTCTTCTTAACTGTGAGTGGAGTACATTTATTGTTAATAATATTTCTTGTAAGTAAATATTGTTATTGTAAATACTGTAGGTCAGTCGTAATGTAAAATTTATATTTTTATACTTACCTATTCAGAATATAATAGTTAGGGTTTTAATGGAATGAAACCCTTGTATAAATATACTCTTAATTTAATTATTAATTGAGCACTGTTTCCTGTTTCTTTCTATTTGGTTATTACAGGAGTATTGAAGTTTATTAATCTGTTGATGAAGCATTTTTAAAATAAAAGAGTTTACAAATATACTATAAATTTTTTGAGATAAGACTATACTAAGTCTAACACATAAGATTATAGTCTTCTAGTTTAATTTGTTTACTTAGTTACCAATGTATATGGTTAAAACTTTTATAAATTAATTTATAGAAAAGATAAAAGAAAAGCTAGGGTTTCGACCCTCAGGTTATTTTGCACAATTTACAAGCCTTTTTGTTAAATATAAAATAGTTTCTAAGTATGATATTTTAGTTTTATTTTATCTAATGTTTATATTTATACTTGTTTTTACTTATTATTCTGTAGCTTTGAAGTTATTCAGAGCTCTGTAAAGAATAGAACATTAACTCTGTAACTCTGTTTACTTTTCATAAATAAGGGTTTATATATATAACACTAATCTAGTTTGTATTAAGTAATAATTTAGAATTGATTAAATAGTTTATAAGATATATTGTATGGTTAATAACTGGTATAAATACTTAACTGTTACCTTCAAATAAACTTTTGTTTGTATCACTATACTAATACTTTAACTCTAGTGTAGTTTTACTATTTGTTGTCTGCATTTTTATTTAGTTATACTTAAGTAAAAACAGTAAACACAATTAAATCACAACACTATTTTTCCTCCATAATATTTTAAACATTGAAATAAAATTACTATGCTATCTAGAGTTACACAATCCTATCTACTATTTTCATTCTCTTATCTACTTAAAGCATTATATCTATGCTAGATTACGGCCTGCTTTCCAGGTGTGGAAAAACACAGTTTAGAAATTTATTTTCATTCTAACACATTATTCTCTAAATCCATTTCATTTGTATAACAATCTAATAAAACTACTAATTCAAACATTTCACAAACTGAACTATTAACATTCACATAGCAGTTAACTAAGATTTATTTAACTAAGACAGTAAAATAAAATAACTTAGAACCTATTGAGGACAGACGACAATAGCTTTAGGAGGATGTTCCCCCCTACCAATCTCCTGGAGAGTGCTCAAACAACGCTTCATCAAGACCCCCAAGCCTGTTCCTGGTATTCTTGGTAGAGAAATGGTGGAGAATGCAAACAGTAGAACCCACTGTCAACTGACTAGTTCAATATCTCAATAAAACACTCTGCTCTCAACAGTATGATCTTCAGCTTAAAAGTTGTAACAAGATCAATCAGCAGTTATCCCCTCAAACACTTTCCAGACTTCCCTTTTTAGAGGTAGTCCCGGAATCTCTTCCAGAAATACATCAACATACTCTTTTAAAACTAGTATGTCTTCAAATTTTAATTTATCTGTACTAATTAGATTTTCCTCATTAGTTATCGTTACTGCATAAGCCTTACAACCTTTCCTAACAACTCTCTTAAGCTCCAGAGAAAAAAATTTCCCGATGGTTGTTTTTCTAGGGATTCCCTTTACACTTATTGATTTTTCATCATTATTTATACAAGTAAAGGTTTTATCATAATAGTTTAAGATCACCCTATGTTGCTCTAACCAATCCATACCAATTAGTATATTGTAAGAACCAAGAGGTAGTACATTAAGATTTACAAAAGTTTCAAAATGATCCATAAATACTACACATTTCTTTACAAAAAAAGTTACCTTCCTTTTTGCACCAATGGCTAACTGAACCAACCAAGAACTTTCAAATTTTTCAACAGGCAGCTTATATTTTTTTACCAATTTAGGTGAAATATAACTTATACTAGCTCCTAGATCAATTAAAATAGCTATAGGGGTTTGGTTCATCTTACCTTCTACTTCCACCATGGAATTTTTATGGTCTACTTGTCGGTTCTCCAAGGTTGCATTGATTCTGGGCATAGTCCTCGCTAAATCTTCAACAGTCATTTCCTCCTGTATGGTATGGATATTACTGACAGTCTTTTTCCAATTAGGACAGACTGAAGCATAATGTGGGCCATTACACTCCCACCACTTTATGGGTTCTTTGCGTTCAAAATTATTTGTATAATTACCATGATTATTAGAAGACTCTTTACCCTTTGGATTGTTCTGATTGCTTGGTGAATTATTCTTATTCCCTTGGAAATTCTTGTTAGGAAAATTTCTAGACTTATTATTCTTAGAATTTCGATTGGGCACAAACTCTTTCTTCTTTTGATCATAATTATTATTATTCTTTTTGGCCTTCTAGTTGGCCATGCTCTCCTTTTTCCAGTTCTGTTCATAATAGAAATTGTCTTTCGTCATAGCTTCTTCTAGAGTTTTTGGATTCTCATACTCAATGCTATCCTTTATGTGATAAGGTAAACAACTGAGGAATCATTGTACCTTCAGTTTTTCATCTACAACGTATGGCACATACCTAAGCAGACTTAAAAACGTGCTGTTCAAATCTTTCATAGTCATTGTATCTAGTTTAAGCTCATAGAATTCTTTTGCTCTCTCTTCATAGTACTGTTCAGATAAGAATTTCTTTTTAAATTACTTCTTGAAGGTACTCCAATTTACGTTCTTTTCTCTTATTCATTTCACTCTCTTTAAATCTTGCCACCATATATCCACTTTCCCTGAAAGATTATAGATATCCATTTTAGCCTTTAATTGGTTAGAATAGTTATAAATCTGAAAGTACTTTTTCATCCCAAATAACCAGGATTCCACTTCCTCCCCCTTCTCAGTTTCTCCATTAAATGTTGGCGGTTTAATCTTTTTAAACTCCCCAGAAATTTCCTCATAAG
Source organism: Pseudotsuga menziesii (assembly GCA_001517045.1). Classification (NCBI taxonomy): domain Eukaryota; kingdom Viridiplantae; phylum Streptophyta; class Pinopsida; order Pinales; family Pinaceae; genus Pseudotsuga; species Pseudotsuga menziesii. The sequence goes on from LPNX010347750.1 coordinate 86,031, forward strand.
GTTTATATTTTCTCTTTTTAGTATAATGGTTGTCATCACTACTATCACTGGTGGAATGAAAATTACGTTGATCACCAAATACTTCTGAAGATGAGCTGCTTTCAGTTTTAGTTTGTTTAGTCTTTTTATACTTATGTTGGTAACTTATATCTTCTTAATCAAATCTTTTACCCCTTCCCTCAGCATGAAATATTTCTGTTAGGATCTGATTCAGCTCCTCCTGAGCTCTCAGAATCCTCTCATTTTCCTTTTTAACAGATTTCATTTCAGATTTTAATTCTTTTACTGTTTGCAAAATTTCTGAGGAATTAGTGGTTAGTTCTTGTTGTATAGGTTCTCTTTGTAAGTTTTCTTGTTCAGTAAAGGGATATTCCTCTTCCACATATTCCTCCAGTCTTTCCATACCTATTGTTAAACTCAGAAACAAATTTCTCTGTTGAATAACATTAAAAGAAAATAACATCAGCAAAATAATTTAAATTCACTGTTTCATAAAAGCAAGTTGAGCTTCATCAAGGCCTAGTGTTTGAACATTGTGCTCTGATACCACATGTCATAACCCCAAAATTTCATAAAAATTTAATTTTTTTAAGATAACATAAAATGTTGAATACACAGTTTACTAACTGCTAGCGGTTAGTGAAAAATGAAATAGTCTATCAATTAGTATTAATCATTTTTATAAAACAATAACTAATACAATTTTCATTTTCATAATGTATATAAGATTGACCTGCGTTCAGATTACTTTCAATTTTACTAATAAGTTTACTTTTTGGCAAGTAGGTGAAATCTATCTTTGAAAACTTGGGCTTACTTAGCATTTATGCTAACACAGATGGACTGCTGGTTCTTACAGGTTCAACAGGTAATGATCGATCAAGTAGAAGTTTAATTCATAAGTAGCAAAAAGTATATATGTTGCATGTTAAACTACTAGTAAATAAACTGATTATTTACAAGCAAGCTCCTATGAGGTAAAGTAATTTGTCTTCTATGGCTTTTTTTTCTAAGACAATATTCACATTTATATATAAGATCGTTATCTTTATCATACTTAGTGAAACAAAGATACTTACTGTGAGCTTAGCGCTCATGTTCTTTGTAATACATTTATTTATATTTTAACATGCTTATATCTCTAATGTTGTGTTTAATTGTGTTGTCTCTTATTCAAGAAAGTGTTCCTATCAATCTCGATAGTAATGATCTCCAATAAAGTACAAGTTTCTATTTTGTCTTTTCTTACTAGCCCTCGAAGTTATTAACATAATGTTTGTATGTAAGTAAGTTAAGCACTAAGTTAAAGACTTAAGTACTTAAACTATGCGGCCTTGCTGCTTGTATTATTGTAACTATATACAATATCCCTTAATTCATATTGTTCCAAGATAACTATTACTTGCATCCTATAGAAATCTTCTATTTGGAAGTGTCCATGACATTATAAATTTGGTTCTTGTAGCTTAGACACATCGTCTTAATATGGAATACTACTTACCATCACTTTCATAAGTCCAAGGTAAATATATTATCAGTGTTATTCTAATAATTATAAACCTTGAGCATAGTTTACTTCATGGTAAAATTTACTATTAACAAGTTGTCTTATAATAGTTGTACTTTAAAATAACTATTAAGGTAGAATGTTTCTACTTAGAACTTCTAATCTGAGGTCTACATTAAATGAAACCAATATGACCAAGATTCATATACTATGCTAAGAACAACCAAACATAAACAATCACAAACTATCTTTGCCAATAATGATAGGATCTTTTATTATTATTATTGACAAGTTGAGCCTACAAACTATTGTTTGTAAATGCTTACATCAAGGTTGATACTTGTGCTTGTTTACTTGTGATATTTTAATTACCTTTACTTTTATAATCGAATTCCATAATTTATAACTAACCCTAAACCATTGGTTTTGAATAATATGGTTTGAACTTCAATATAATATGTAATTATTTCAACGTCGTTTTGTAAAGTGTACACACAAAATGTTATTTGCAAATACTTCATTGTATGGTCGACTTTGGGATTGTATCGATGGCAAGGCCATTATAACCATTCTCTAAGGTCAACGTTAGATATCATTACTCTCAATTATACAAGCCTCGATACCTCAGATTACCATGATATAGTTGTAATTAGTGCATATATAAAACTATATTTCATAGTCGTTGCATAGTTGTTTATATATTTATGCAATAATAAATTGATTATTGAACACGCAAATAGACTATAGACTTCGACCCGTGCATGGTAAAAAAATTTGTAGGGCTCGTGATCACCTCTCGTCCATGCAATGGCGACTTAAAAAGACTTGGAAACCCTATTCATTTGTCATTTTCCTCTGGGGTTTTCACTGGTCTGTGGCTGCTCTGTGTAGTTTCCATGGCAGCCACGAGGGTTGTTCCTCTACTTGCTTGCTCCAAAGTTTTTGTTTGGTGTTGGTGTGGTTTCCAAAATCAGTCTTTGATTTTCAAACCTTCGTGGTTGTGAATCCATATAGCACGAGTGGTTACTTGTTTTTGTGTTTGGCTCTGGGCCTGTCCAAAGCTCAATCATGTTCTTCTCATGGCCTGTCACGACTTTGTGAGGCTAAGCTCCTTTGTCACTATTTTTACTCCACGGTCGACATAGGGTTTAAAAAATATTGGGTGTACATTTTTGGTGACAACTTCTTCATTGCTCGACAACTCTTCTACTTACAGGTAAATTCAAGTTGAATCTTTAGTATGAGTAAATGCTTTGTTTGTTTAATAACATTGTTAGGGTTTAAGCAGTTAGAAGATGAGCATTATACTAACATTTGTAATGTGATAAATGTAGGTATCCATGACAGCTCCAAGCTTTGGTGAAAGAAAACAATGACCGGCTTCAGTGGACTCGTGTTGCAACCGGTAAGCCCTAAGTTCAAAAAAAATGGGTTTAGCCCTACTTGCAAAGAGGGTTGTTGATGGAGATAATACAGGGCTTGGAATCCTTTTTTGGTTTCTCGCTAGTTAGTAGGTTTTTAATATGATGATGCTTTATAGTTTTTACTTGTAAACCCTTGCTATCATGCTGGGTAATACCGTCCTTCGAGCCGTGACATGTATGTAGTTTTCTTGATTTGTGAAAAGGGATTACAGCCTTACGGCTTGGTCATAATTTGGTTTTTAAATTAAAAGGGTTTCCTCCCATACTTATAGTTTTAAGTCACTCTTGTTTTCGTTACTCTATTTATTATAATTTGACTTGTAAATGCTAATACTATAAAGTAAGTTTTCCTCTTAACTGTCAGTGGAGTACATTTACTATTAATAATATTTATTGTAAGTAAATATTGTTATTGTAAAGACTGTAGGTCAGTCGTAGTGTAAAATTTATATTTTTACACTTAGTTGTTCAGAATATAATAGTTAGGGTTTTAATGGAATGAAACCCTTGTATAAATATACTCTTAATTTAATTATTAATTGAGCATTGTCTCCTATTTCTTTCTATTTGGTTATTACAAGAGTATTGAAGTTTATTAATCTGTTTATGAAGTATTTTTAAAATAAAAGAGTTTACAAATATACTATAAAGTTTTTGAGATAAGACTATACTCAGTCTAACGCATAGATTATAGTCTTCTAGTTTAATTTGTTTACTTAGTTACCAATGTATATGGTTAAAACTTTTATAAATTAATTTATAAAATGATAAAAGAAAATCTAGGGTTTCGACCCTTAGGTTATTTTGCACAGTTTACAAGCCTTTTTGTTAAATATAAAATAGTTTCTAAATATGATATTTTAGTTTTATTTTATCTAATATTTATATTTATACTTGTTTTTACTTACTATTCTGTAGCTTTAAAGTTATTCAGAGCTCTGTAAAGAATAGAATATTAACTCTGTAACTTTGTTTACTTTTCATAAATAAGGGTTTATATACATAACCCTAATCTAGTTTGTATTAAGTAATAATTTATAATTTATTAAATAGATTATAAGATATATTGTATGGTTAATAACTGGTATAAATACTTAACTGTTACCTTCAAATAAACTTTTGTTTGTATCAGTATACTAATACTTTAACTCTAGTGTAGTTTTACTGTTTCTTTTCTGCATTTTTATTTAGTTATACTTAAGTAAAAATAGTAAACACAATTAAATCACAACACTATTTTTCCTCCATGTTATTTTAAACATTGAAATAAAATTACTCTGCTATCTACAGTTACACAATCCTATCTATTATTTTCATTGTCTTATTTACTTAAAGCATTCTATCTATGCTAGAGTACAGCCTAGTTTCCAGGTGTGGAAAAACACAGTTTAGAAATTTATTTATATTCTAACACATTATTCTCTAAATCCATTTCATTTCTATAAGAATCTAATAAAAATACTAACTCAAACATTTCACAAACTGAACTATTAACATTCACATAGAAGTTAACTAAGATTTATTTAACTAAAACAGTTAAATCAAATAACTTAGAACCTATTGAGGACATAAGACAATAGCTTTAGGAGGTCGTTCCTCCCTACCAATCTCCTGGAGAGCACTCAAAGAACGCTTCCTCAGGACCCCCGAGCCTGTTCCTAGTCTTCTTGGCAGAGAACTGGTGGAGAATGCAAATAGTAGAACCCTCTGTCAACTGACTAGTTCAATATCTCAGTAAAACACTCTGCTCTCAGCAGTATGGACTTCAGCTTAAAAGCTACAACTAGATCAATCAGCAGTTACCCCCTCAAACACTTTCCATATTTCCCTTCCATTGAATTTCTCTGAAGTACATTCATTCAACCTAAATGATCACCTCTCTAGAATGAGCAGCCTGAGCTCTCTTCAATGGGAATTTTTATAAAGATTGCCTAGGTCTTTTGGGTTAGTTTTCATTAATTGAGCGACCTGCTCTAATTCCACTTTCTTGGGGAATCATGACCACAAATGTAGGGAGGTTGCCACCTGCAACAGTTGGAAGTGATTTGAGGATGTTGCCACATGTCAGTTTTCTCTCCACCCAGTCTCCTCCACCAATTTGGCCAGTAAACACTCTTTTAACAGCTATCCTAAGCTATTGTCTCCTCCTGTATTTCTTTATAAAATAAAATATTCAAAATTTACGTTAAATATCCTAGACCCCAATGGGTCATCAATTACAACTTAGCATAAAATTTAACATATTGTCCTCAAATAATATAAAATTGTTTTTTGCAAATTTGGGGCATGTGACACTATCTTAACCAAATCCTTCTATCTGCTCGATCTCTCTTTATTTCAATTCCAAGAATGAAATAATCTACACCAATATCCTTCATGTCGAACTAGGAGGACAACTGCACTTTCACCTCCTTGATTATATACATGTTGTTTCTAACCAAGAACATGTCAATGACATACAAAATTACATATATGAAGTGATGACTAACTATCTTTCCATACACATTATCACAAACCCCAATTTTTGGATACACATATCAAGCATTTACTACCACATAATGGGTGATTTATTCAAACCATAGAGATATTTTTAAGTTTGTAGATGAGTTTCTCCTCTCGAGTCTCCCTTCATTATGAAACCTTCAAGCTACTTCATAGAAAATTCTTCTTCAATTTTACCATGATGAAATGTTGTATTTACATCCTTTTTCTATCTCAAGATCGATTGTTGTAGTTACACACATAACTAGTCTCATGGAATTTAATTTAGCAATAGGAGAAAAGATATTTCCAAATTCAACTCCCTCGACTTGGGAATATCCCCTTGATAGTAGGAAAACCTTTTACTTCTCAACACGTCTTGTTGCATTTGTATTTTCCTTAAATACCCACTTACTACCAATGGGTTTACTTCCCTTTACTAATGCTAATAGATCCCATGTTCTATTCTTCCTCAAAGGTTTAATTTGTTTATTTTTCCATGGCCCCTTTCTAGAGTTTACCCTCTATCAAGTAAATCACTTCCTTTACTTACATGGTATGATCTTCTATTGCATGTAATGAAAAAGAAGAGTGAAAATAAGGCGGAGTATAACTTTTGGGTTGTTGTTTTGCTTGACTAGATCCCCTGACAACAAGATTTTTTTCCTACTTCTTCTTCATATTCAATCAACTCATATGAATCAAGTTTTTCAACGTTTATTTCAATGTCCTTCTTTTTTGGTTCCTTTTCTCTTCTAAACTCTTCATTTCTACAAGTGGCTCTTATTTCCTTGAAGCTCACATCTACATTTTAAAATTCCTTCCTTGTAGCCAGATTCAATCTATTATACCTTTTCACTCTAATCCTTGTTCCCAATTAAGATGCGCTTCTTGGACTTATTGTTGTGTGCTTCTTTTCTCTTTTGGGACATGCACAATGGAATCACACCCAAACCCTAAGATGTGCACGAGAGGGATTATTTCTAGCCCTTGGATTATATGAAGTCATATCGATTAGATTAATTGATTCCTACCTACTCACCGAATAATAGGCCATGTTGAATACTTCTCCCTAGAATTCTTATGAAACACATGCAACACTGAGCATGCTCCTTACATTCTACTTCAAGATTCTATTCTATTGAGGCATGTATTGAGTTTTTTTCCATTAATATGTACCATGATATCTACAAAATAAGTTTAACTCCTTACATAGAATTATCCTTCTCTATCATTTCTCAGCACCTTGATATTTCCACCAATTTGATTTTCCGCAAGAGATTTGAACTTTTAAAACTTCTTAAATACCTCATAATTATTCCTCAAAATATAAAACCATTTTATTATTGAGAAATCATCTATGAAATAGATGTAATATTGTGAACCTCCTAATGATGGGTGTTGTTGTATTTGTAACCTCGGAATGTATTCTTATGTTTATTATCATTGTACATTGTTGTGACCATGTTAGATATATGTTTCCTTGAATTCATTGTGTTACTATTGTATATGGTCATTTAGGTAAACCCCCATTATAAGTCGAGGAAATAGTCCCCAAGATGAATATAATAAAATGTATTTTTAAGTCTACCTAGGTTAAGCTGACCGTAATAGGGTAAGAGGTTGGCCTATTTAAGTTATTAGGAGAGTCACTTGATGTGTATAAATAGGGAGGCTCTTTCCCTCATTTATACACCCACTCTCACTCTCTTAAGTGTGCATTAGGAGAGAGAGAACAAGGAGGAAAGAGAGAGAGTTGCAGAATATTTCTTATTCTTGTGATATTCTATATCTTATCCATCTTGTTTTGCTTTCTATCCTTTCAAATAAATATCCTAATCAATTTGAATTAAAGTAGAAAAACTAACATGGTAATAGAGCCACTCTGAAAGAAGGCATTGTGAGCCGAATTAGTACTGTGATTGCAGCTACTGAAGATTAGTGTTTCATGCTTGAAAATCCTAGAAGAAAAAATCTAGTCATCTTGGTATTTTCTCTATAACTCTAGTTTGGAGAAGGATCAGGAGAAGAAACTTGGATATTCCAATTATGTAACATTTATGTACATTGTGTGTACATTTCAGTCTCATATTCTCTATACTTTAGGAGATATGAGTCCTCCAAATCAGGGTTCTAGACTCCTACAAAACTTAGTATTAAACATGTGACCTAGGGATAATTTCCATACCTCGGTATAGGAAGGTACAAATCAAATATATCAAATTTTTTCAAATAGGGCATAGAATGTAGTCTCTATGGTGGACGTTTCATACCCTAAAAATGAAACAATGACACATGGTTTTCCATACAAGTTCGCTATACTAAACTGGTCCTCAAACAATTCACCTTGGGAAACTTAGAATAGGTTCCACTTGGAGAATCCAATTCTACTCTCACTTGTGGGGTTGGAAAGAAGACAAATCGGTATATCTTATCATGAAGTTACATACCTTGAGGAGAAGGAATTTCGTAGATACAACAGACTCAAGATTAGACAAATATGGAGAAGAAATTGAAGAAACTAGGGCTTCCTATTTTAGGAAATTCCCTCCATCGGTCAGTTGAAAATAAAGGACCATCAAAATATTCATAAGATGGCACATATTTATATGGAAGAATTTTCTCATTCTATTTATTTTCATTTTTTTACCAAACACTACTGCCGAGGAAAACTAGGGCATCATATAGTTTGCAATTATGTCCACAGTTTTGGGGAAATGAGCATATTGCTCAACTCACCTTGAGGAGGTGCATATTTCTATCTAATCAGTTCTGAAAGTTACATAATTTGAAAAATTAGGGTTCTATATCAAACCCTAGGTCCACCATAAGCACTCTTCCAGAAAATATTTCAAGAAAGCATCAAGTTGAAGCAATCTCATTGGTAAGTTATATCCTCTCTCTTTCCATTCAAGGTTCTCATTTTTATCATAATTTCAAATAGTACCAAGTTTGAGGACAATCTTGAAGGAGATGATAAATTATGAGCATGGAAGTATAGAGTGCTTCTCATATTTTAAGAAGCATCAATTGGAAAAACTATGTCAAAGAAAAAGATGTAGATCCTAAGGGAGATAAAGACAAAAGCAAAGCACACAAAGGACTTAATCAAAATCCAAAAGGATTATTTTTGTTTCCATTGGATCACACATGTATCATCCTTGAAGACTCCCATGGAGATGTTTAATGTTGTTACCATATTTTATGAAGTAAATAACATCAAAAAGAAGATGAACCTTAGAACTCAACACAAGGATCTGAATATGCAAATGTTAGAAAGAGAACTGCAGCATGTTGCAGAAAGAGGACCATTATTTCTCTCAATGCAACCAAGGATGAATATATTGCGGTTGAGAAGAAATAAAGGGAATATTAATCAAGTGATGAGGAATATGTAGTTTAATCTAGAAGGATTCAATCCATGACAAATAATAACATCTTATCCATCTCATTATTTGGATAAGAAGGGATGCAGTTGTGAATGAAGAAGCAACACTCAGATTCAAAACTAGTATGTAGTCCCATATGGTCTATGGTATAGAAGAATCGCTTAGTTTTTTTGATCATGAGAAAGGTAGGAACAGGTCCTTAGAATCAAATGATAAAGTAAAAGAACACTGTCAAAGAAACAAACAATTCTTGCAAGGAGATAACGACTAAGAGGGATTCTTCCAAACAAACAAATATAAGTGTTTATTTGTCATTTCCTATACATATATTCACTTAAATGATATTGTTCAATTTTGTTCTTATATTTAGGAACTATATCATGCATGATTGAGTGTCATCATTTATGAACAATATACTATTGAATTTAATATGATGGGTAAGTAGTCTATGGTGTTGTACAACATTTCATTGCTAGTTATCTAGAATGAGATCTCTTTGATGACATATTGGGAGTGGTGCACACTCTTAATAATGTTCTGGTAGAGATGGAAGGAATCTATAAAGTTATGGACAAATGTTGCATGGTCTAATATAGTTGCATGACTATGTGACATATACATAAGAATTTTAAAATATGCCTTGGAAATTATTAAATATCTCTAATCATACAACTGAATTTGACTTGTAGGAAAGCTCATGTACAATCACCTACAAGAAAATAAGGATGAGACTTGTTCCGAAGAACAAGTGATGAAAATTCAGCTAGAAGATTCAATCCAACAACAAACTGAAGAGGAAGTTGAAGCTGCTCCAAGGGTCATACACACCGTGACAAAAGAAAGAGCTTCAGAAGAATATAAGAATAATGATTTGACTAAGTCAGAGAGAGATGTCGATCCACCTTGAAAGTTGAAGACTATCTTGGGAATGAAGTATCATCGAAGAAAAGTATGACAATAGTTTCAAATAAATTAATATGCCTCAAACACACTCCAGTTACATGACATTATTGTCTGACATCATTAATGCAAATCCTTCAAGCCATGAAGAATTAATCAAGAATACGGAATGGAAGGATGCCATGATTGAAGAGTATCATTTGATCATGAATAATGATGCATAGGACACATTTCTAAGTCCTTAAGGGAAGTTCATAGTGTGTTCCATGTGGATACAAAAGATCGTGCATGCAAAATATGGCAACATCAAGAATTAGAAAGAAAGGTTTGTGGTTTCTCTCAGAAAGAGGAAGTATATTATGGAGTGATGTACTCCATTGACCAAACACACTTATCCATTAAATTAGAAGTGTATATCAAGAAAAGAACCACATGTGTGCAGATGGATTTGTACGAACTCAGAAATCACCCATGGGATAACACATACAATTACATGAGGATATTGGATATAACCTAGAGTGATGGAGAGCTCAAACTTTTCTATAAGGTTGAAGATAGAAACCTATAGAGGAAAACAAACTCACAAATGGGTGCAATAGGAACTTTCAACAGATTTTGATATGGAGGATATTTGTATCAAAGTACCTTGAGACATGAAATGGATGGATACATAGAAGAACAGTACCATAGGAGTCTACTTGTCACTCTAGTACATAATGTTACGATATATAGAGTACAAAATGCAGAGGGAGCGACTATAGAAGATCTCAGAGTTCGAGAATTTGGACATGGTACGACGGGATGATCTTAGGATTTACCAAGATTAAAGGAGATTCCAACCTTTACTACAAGGTTTAAGGAGGAATATCGGTGATTCTCTTGCTATATGTTGATGACCTATTTTTCAAAGGAGAGAACAAACTTGATGTACATGAAAAAAAGGAAACTTTCCACTCAGTTCAAGATGAATTACCTAGGGATGATGCACTACTTCTTAGGAATGGAGGTGTGGCAATGTGCAGATGGGATTTTCCTTGGTTAAGGAAAGTATATAGTGTACATTCTGAAGATATTCAAAATGATGGACTGAAAGGTGATAGACACACATATGGAATCGAACTTGAATTTATTGTGTGCTGCTTAATCAGACATAGTTGATGCCACAATGTATCATGAGATGATTGGTTCATTGATGTACCTGATGAATACAAGAACATACATAATATTTGGTGTGAACACCCTGAGCTAGTTCTTGATGGATCTGAGACATGTTTACCTAATTTTCGGAAGGCATGTATTGAGGTGCTTGAATCCTACAATTGGATATGGGCTCAAGTATGATGCGAATTAGAATATTGACCTGCATGATTATTTTGATTTGTATTGAGCAGGTATTTCCACTGATAGGAAGAGCATTTCACGATTCTTCTTCATTTTGGGACCTAGTATGATCTCTTGGTTTAGCAGGAAGCAGTTTTGTGTGGAGCTGAGTACGGATGAGGAAAAGTATGTTGCAGCTTGTTCAGCTAGTTGTGAGGCAATATGGCTTCGAAATCTATTGTCTAATTTGCTTTTTCTCGAGTTAGAGGTGACTTATATATTTTGTGACAACCAAATTTGCATGAAGTCATGAGATAATCTGGTGTTTCGTGACAAGTTGAAGCACATTGACATCAAGTATCACTATATCTGGGATATGGTGCAGAGAGGAGTAGTGAAGCTCGAGTACGTGGCGATTGACGAGCAGATAACCAATGTATTGACCAAGACGCTAGCCAAAGTGAAGTTTAAGTACTTCATAGAGATACTTGGTATTATCCATATCGAGGTCCCTAGAAAGAGGGAGTGACGAGCTCTTGCATGGTGGTAGAAAAAGGTTTTTCTTAGACGTAATTATCCCTTGCGTGATCCCATGCTAGAGATGACGAGAAGAATGGAAGATGAAGATTCACCATAATGAGATCTCACATGGGAAGGAATATAGGTTGTTCCTGGATGTAATCAGTCATGGTGTAGTATGCAAGTTGTCATGGGATGTAATCAATCCTTTAAATTTATCCTCGGATGTAATGAGTCCTAGCATAGTACACATGTTATCCATGGATGTAATGAATCCTGGAAGGTCGTCCTTGGATGAAATCATTCCTGGTGTGGTATGTAGGTTATCCTTGGATGTAATGAGAACTGGAGGTAGCTTGTCCTTGGATGTAATGAGTCCCAGTGTGGTACACAGGTTGTCCTTAGACGTAATTAGTCCTTAAGTGTTTCCATGTTGGATATGATGAGAGGACATAAGGAACTTGGTGTGAGCATAGGATATTTTCGCATAGTGGTAGAAACAGGTCATCATTGAGACATAATGATTCCTAGCATTCTCCTATTTTGGTAGAATGTGGGTTGACTGTGGAGAGACATAATGCACTTGATGTTCTCTTAGGAAATTCACACATAGTGGTAGACGCAGGTCGTTTTTGAGATGTAATGAATCATGGCATGCTCCTCTATTGGTATAATGCAGGTGTTATGTGGTATGCATCTAGGTTGTGCTCCATGTGAGATGATGAGGTGATACAGATATGATGATATTACAGTAGGAGACACATGTGATTGAAGTGGCAATGTAATGTGTGGTCTTAGGTCGTACCGACATGATAACTTTCTTTTGGATATAATGAATACCTAGATGGGTAATAGGCCTACACCCAACATGAAACAGGGTTGGCTCTGTAGAAACTTCCTATGTCATATAGATCCGATAGATTTCATTATTAAATGATTGACAAGATAAGGACTACAACAATAGCGACGATGATGACATGACCAGATGTGTTGATGACTGTGGAGAAATAATAAATTCCTAGTTAAGAGGGAGTGTTGTTGTATTTGTAACTTCATAAGATATTTTAATGTATATTATCATTGTATATTGTTGTACCCCCATCAAATATGTGTTTCCATCCTTTCGTGATGCCATTATTGTATAAGTTTATTGAGGTAAACCCTTCGTTGTAATTCAGGGAAGTAGTACCCAAGTTCAATATAATAAAATGTATTTTTGTGTCTCCCTAGGTGAATTCGACCCTATTAGTGTAAGAGGTTGGCCCAGTAAAGTTATTAGGTCATTCCCTTGATTTATATAAATAGGGAGGCACCCTCCCTCATTTATACACACAGTCACACTCTCTCAATTGTGCATTAGGTGAGAGAGGTCAAGGAGGAAATATAGATAGTTGCAAAAGACTTTTTATTCTTGTTTATATTTTCTACCTTATGCATCTTGTTGTTCTTGGTATTCTTTTGGATAAAGATCCTAATCAATTTGACTTAGAGTAGAAAAACTAACAATGGGGTCGATACTAGTCTAAACAAATAACTATGTATTAACTCTAGTGTTTGCTTGGCCCTAGTGACCCCAGATGAGAAACTTACATGACTTTGTTTGCCATAAATGCAATGTTCATATAAGTATACAAGTTTAGAAAAATTAGGGATAACTTTGAGCATACCTTAATTGTGCACAACATGAAGTCATTTTTCGCTAATGTGTCCCTTCTGATATGACACAACATGCTTGAGTCAAATAGATAGGATGATTTGTTGTCATACTTAGGGATGACTATAATCGCACATCCATTGGTGTTTATTATACCAATATATTGTACAATTATCTATCCTGGACTACTCTTATTAGTACCATCTCTCCTCGCTCCATCTTAGATGCATATTTCTCAAATACATACTCCACAACTAAATTCCCCATATTATTTTGGAAATCAAGTTTCAAGACAAACTTTGGATATGAAGCACACCTAGAAGTGTTCATATCCTTCCATCATTTAGTATCAATCAAACGTTACCTCATCCAACAATATTCAATTGGTGAATCATCCCCTAGAAGAACATCACCACCATCAAATTTATCAAATTTATAGACCTATTCTCTACATGGTGTCATATGATTCATGTTCCAGATTTAAGATCAACTGTTAATGCTAATGAGTGTGGAAGGGATGGGCTATGAAGAATATTCAATACAACTCTAGAAGCCTAACCTTTATCTAGTTTTATCTTCCAATAACCATGTCTATGGGTTCCTCTTATAGGCCAAGAGGTGGACAAGAATCAACTAGATATAAGTGTGAACCCTGTAACCTCATTAAATATCTTTAAGGTACACAATGGGGGTTATTGAATGCCCATCCATCATGTTGAGAAGAGAAGTTTGAATTTGTGTTTGTGACGGGCCTTCCTGAGACTTTAATACATAGATGGTGGTTGAGATCCCACTATTTTCACAGTCATGTCGATATCAAGGGTAAATACCCCATTGGTCTTATGCATGCATAAAACTGTTAATATGCGTAGTAGCACACCTTAACATAGGTTTTCCGATGCAACCTTTTCTTTGGACTATTTTATGGGATTTGTGGACTCATATTACTTCTTGTATATTGATGAGGATGTCTTTGGTGTAATTCATGTTATATGTTGATAACACCTTACTATGTGAATTGTAAAAATATCACATGTGTTTGAAATTTGACCGTTAACAGATGCACCCTGATGTATGATGCTTGAGGGTATTATAGGGTCGATAATGCATTATCATTTCTGTTTGTGTTCTCTTGTGTTCTTGAAATATCTAAAGTATGTTGGGACTGATAGGTTTTTCCCATGGGGGGAGATTGTTTGTGAAGCGATAACAAAGAATGTTGTTTTATACAAACGAGGTGGGCATACACATGCTTATGAAGATCTTCCAATGTGGATACAAAATGAGGAGACCGAGGGGTTAACTTATAAAATTGTTAGGACATAGATGAAGTTGGATTCAATCCATGTGAGAGTACATGATCTTGAAAATGATGTCACTGGTGATGAATAAGAGGAACTGTTGAATATCATGGAGATACCACAAGGGTGGTGGACGTGAATACTAGCAACGTTCTTGAATGGGGGAATTCTTCATGCTAGATGTGTTGCTACCATGATTTGAATATATGAACATTGTTACCTTCAAAATGTATGAATCCCCTTGATGAAATTGATTTTTTGTCATCGATCATAAAGGAGACCACTTAGTTAGGGAGCACTAATGAATCTCTATAGTCAGTTTGAGGTCATCGCTTATATTGGTTGAAAAAGATCCCAAGATACCACTAGAACCATTGAAACTCTTAGAATATGGTGATTTGATGTCAATGAGGGATGAAATAAATTATAAGATGAGGGTTTTATCCCACATACTAAGATCACGTTGTAACCAACTGTGAGATAAAATGACCTAACACAAGATTGGTTGATAAGTGTGGCATTCACACTACAATAGATCAACCTTTTCAGGGAATTTTTGGCTTGAGTTGTTTTCTCTAACCCCCTTGTAAAATTTAGTCTAGGTCTTTGGGGGTGGTTTTTAACCGCCCACCAAAAGAAAGTCCTGAGAATTGGACTTTTGGGGGCACTTTTTCAAAAAATTCCCCCAAAATTCTAGTTCCCGAGACTTTTAGAGGGTTTTTTAGAAATACCCCTTCAAGGTATTTTTGAAAGAGATTTTTAGAACACCCCCTCACCCTCCAAAAGGTCGTGAGAATTAGACTTTTGGGGGCAGGTGTTTTCAAACTTCCCCCAAAATTTCAGTTCTTGTCACTTTTGGATGGATTTATTTAAAGAACCCCCCATCCTGCAAATAAATTTTTCAAGGCGATTTAAAAAAAAAAACTCAAAAAGTCTTGAGAATTGAACTTTTTGCGACACTTTGTAATATCTAGCCTCAAATTGTTAAATTTTGATGATGTTGGGAGGGGTATTTAGAAATACCACCCCAAATATATGTTTAAAGTTTTGTTTTAACCCCACTAAAAGTGAAGAGAATTTTACTTTTAGAGGCGGTGTTTTAAAGACTATTTACAAAAGTTCCATTCTCGTAACTTTGTTTTTTGGGGGGCGGCAGGGGGGTTAGAACGAATTCCCCTAAATATATTTTTTGATTATGTTCTCAATATCCATCATCTTGAAGAGTAGTACAATTTACCACTAAGTACCCTATAATTTACCCATAATTAACCTCATAATTGATCCCTAATTACCCTCATTTAACCACTAATTACACCTAAATGACTCTTACTTGACCACTAATTGTTGGAATATATTAAACCCAGTCATAACTTAGGATAAAATATTTAATCATTATTTGATTAATTATTCACCCACTAGCTTGATTAGTTGGCATTCCCTTGCACCTTAAAGTCAATACATGGCATTTATATCCTAGGAATGATTTATTTATAATTCTAGGCTGATCTTGACCACCTTTTGACCATCCAGAATTAGTATACAACACTTTATAGCAGATTTTTCTTTTTCTGCTTTTCTATGGATAAGGTAAAGCTAGTCAAACTAGGAAATTGGGTGCTTTTGTTGCCAACCCATCCTTCATGAATTTTCCTCCATTTTCTAGGATTAGCATGTTTTTTCCATCTCCTTTAAAACTCACTCATGCTTTTTCCAATTCGTGAGGTCCTTGATAGATTTGGGAAGTGCTTTAGCCACCTATGGGGGTTTTCTATATTTTGGTAAGTTATCCTTTTTTATCTTTATGAGTTGTCTCCATTCAAATCGATTTTCCTAGATGAGGGATGTACTATTTATGTACACTATTATTCATCATTATTCAATGGAAGGATACACACCAATATTCAGCTCTTCATTCATGTGATTCAGTCTCTTTTCTTCTCTCTATTTTTCTTGTGTATGCTTGTGAGAATTCTTAGTAGCAAGATCTATTTCCTGTGCTTCTTCTTAGCATCATTTCTCATAGCATTGATCTATTATTTCTACATGGTATTAGAGCTATAGCGAGAAAAACCTTTCCATCTTCTACATGGTATCAGAGTAGCAAGGTTGATCGAGTTCTACAGAGTTGAGGAGCACATCCAGTCTCCTATCCCTGTATGAAGAAGAGCTTGTCTAGCTTACATGATTTTCTCCTAGTTTTTGTTTTGCAGGTTGCAAAGAGTATCTCCTAGAGCATATCAAAAATTCTATATGGATTCAAAAGTTCCTCTACTATATCCTTTCAGCTATGTTGATTGGAAGCCAAAGATGAGTGTATACTTGAAGAGGCAATGTCTCTTTGATGTCTCCATTGGTGCATTGAGTGAACCTAAGTCTTATGAAGAGAATATTGATTGGATTAATAATAGTGATAGAGATTATGGAATCATGTTCTTGGCAATGTCTCCAAATATACGTCATCTCATATATTCTGTTGAATTTACATTTGAACTTTGGAAAATTTTGGACGTAGAAGATGACGCATGGAGCGAACCTAACATCTCCTCTTGTTCTCTCTATCAATATTTATTGGCCTCTACATTATATGATGAATACTTTTCTCATAAATTTCATGTTTTTTCTACTCTCCTTGATTCAAATGCTTCCTCCTTCAGTGAAGAAGCAAATATTGAAGAGCCATCTTTTTCTATATCTATTGAAGGTGATTTTTCTTCTTCTTGTTATACTATTGATGAAAAAGAATTAACATATGGAACTGATATTGATATTTATGTTGATCCTATCACCCATTCATTGTTCTCTATATCTCCTATCTTAGATTCTGAGATCTATGTGCCTGACTCTTCACACTTTGTGCATACCTCTCTCATTGATGGTGTGCAAGCCAGTGATTTCCAAGATGTTTGCTTATCCAAATACAGACTTATTTGTGTCATACCACTTACATTACTTTATCTCATGTGATTTATCATATCCTAGTTTTTCATTGGAATCAATACTTAGAACCTTCTTGAATATTTTGAACATCTCCTTCTTTCCTCCTTTCATACATAGGATTCATTACCGGTGTATTTCCATGAGTCTACTGATATGCTTATATGTGATCCTTTGGATTTTGATTTAGAAGCATATTTTCAGGTTGATACACATATAATACCACCATCCATACCATCTACCATACCTCTAAATAATCCTAAGACTATACCTATCCCAAGTTCATTAGTTGATTCCTCATTGGTCTCTTATGCAGTGATATTTATCTTACATGGTTTGAAGTCTTTCCTATCTTTCAGTGGCTGGTTATCCATGTACTTAGTCATATTTGGACTGATATTAAACATATTTGGATATGTTATAAACAATTATTGTTCAGATATTATGCCCATCCATCATTCATATTTTTACACCTATCAGTTTTCCCCAGTTGCTCATAATTTTCCTAGTCTAGCCCTATATCCTCATGGAACCACTGAATCCTTTGTATTTTCTATTCCATGTTGGAACTAAGAAATGTCACTTTTTTATCCACTTTATCTTCCACTATTCCTCACATTTCATAGTCCCATTAAACTTTTATTATACCATTTCCATACATATATGTGGGTTTCACCTTATTATTTCCACTTTATTTATTTTTAGTATTATAAGTGAATTTATGATTAAATATTAGAAAATTAACATGTTTTTCACTAATATCTCAAAGTATGGATGAGCTTTGTAATGTGTAGGAATATGTGGAGGATTAATTCAAAGAAAGGACTTCACGTATATCTCCTCCACCATTTCAAGGAGATAGTTATGCAAAGAATATTCCAAGGAGAAGGTCATGGAGATTTGGTTGAGAGACATGTGGAGAATTTGTGAAAGATATGTGGAGTATTTGAAGGGATCATATCTTGTAATACTAGGAAAGTAGTTGAGTGGTTGAGTGAATAGTGGATCTCTCATTATGAGATGGTTATCTTCTTCTCAAAAAAGTTCATGTATAAAAGAGGGTGCTCTCTCCTCATTTGTTATGGGATATTATCTTAGAATATTTTAGATCTTAGATTATATTAGAGAATAGTAGATTGTAGAATTTAGTCTTGACTTTGTTATATGGAGAAGGGAATTATTAGATTTTTTTCATAATATTGGTTTTGATGCTTTCATGATTTGTCATTGATTCTTGTGATGTAAATTAAGATTACTTGATTGTTAATCTGAGCTCACATGTGTTGTCTTGTTTCTCTTCATATGTTGTCTTTCTTTTATGCAATTTACTTTCAGCCGTGTGTTTCATCTTCTAGCATTAGATTAGAAATTACTTGTTTCAGCTTAAGGGGGGTTAGATTAGCTTTATTTTGCTTCAGTTCTGCATATACTTTGCATTTGCTTCGTAAGCATACGAACCTCGGATTGAAAAATTAAATGGCTGGGAAAATACTACAACGGAATTAAAACGACATTAATTCGGCCCAACATTTTGACGTCGTTGCTGGGGAAGCATGATGGATTGAATTTAGTTTGATTAATTTTTTTGCAAGTGTACACTAGAGTGTCAATTTTAATTTCTGCAATGAGTGAATTTCAATTTCAACAGAGAGTGGTTCAATTATGCAAGTGTGAATTTCAATTTCATCAAGATTGTTTTCTCGCAACTGTGAAAAGTAATTCTTTTTTTTGTATAGAGTGTTTTTTAATTTGTTTCAAAAAGAGTGTTTATTTATATTTGGGTGCTATAAGAATCCCTTTTTCAAAATGATTTAACAATGAGTTTAAGCTTGGAATAGCTCACTCAGATCCTTGCGAAAGTAGGGATCTCCTCTTCTCTCGAAAAGGAGATCCTCACAGCAGCTGAGAGCTTAATCACTTCTCCAAAAAAAAATGAAGAATCCTGCACATTTGATGGAGAACAATCATGCGAACAAGAGATCGAGGAGGACCATGAGGAGTTGTAGCATGATCTAAGGAATGATAACTATGCCTACGAAATCCCTATCGAACGATGGTTTCAAGCGAGTACGAGGTTAGAACAATTTAGTTTTTTCTTTTTTTCTAGTCAATTCACAGTTACAACAATTAATTCCACACATTTTGATTTATCGTCATCTTTTATTTGCAAAATTAACACTGAACATATTCTTATTACTGTAGCGTGTATGGCTACACTGGCTATTTGATTACACGTAAGAATTTTCTAGTTCCCAATTAGAATAGAGTAGGTAGGATTTTATTTTCAGTTTCTACTTTCACTTAGAATAAGTATGCTCTCCTCCGTGCTTCGTGTGATCAAGAGGATCAGAAAGTAGGATGTTTTCTAAAATTTTCAGGAATGAATAATTAATTTTTTGCAACATGCTTAATTGATTCATCTTTATTTTGCAATTCATTATCTCCATTTGATAAAAAAATTTCAATTTGTAAAGTAAAACTAGTATTCAATTTCATTTTTAAGCTAAACAAACACTGAAATTATAACGTTGAAAAGCAGCTGCAACTCCAAGCTGAAACAATGCAAATCTATTGCATTTTTTGGCATTTTGGCTTGTTAAAATTCGCTAAAACACAGTCGGAGAAGTCATATTTTTAGGGAACATAAGGGATTAGTTTTAAAACCTATTTCTATATAAAGTAGAACTTTAATTCTAGTTTCCAATCCAATTTGAATTCTTCAATTTGGTTCTAAAACGAAAAAGATATGATCAAAATACTGACTGGGGGTGGAGTAGGCAGCACAAGAACATAGTTGGGACAGTCACGTTTTGGGAGACCTAATGGATGAATTCTAAAAAATTGTTTCTAATACATACTATCCTATCAATCTAGTTTATAAGACCATTTGAATCATTCAATTTCGATATCGTACGAAGGAGATATGCCCAAAATACTAACTACCTATCCTGAATCTGCACTCTAAAAACTTCGCTTTCTCAGCTTTTCATTGGAATATTTGACCCATCAATTATTCTTGTATTAAAAACCTGTTTCTATTGGATATACCTAGATGAATCTATTTTTATCTCCAATTGGAATCACATAAATCCATCTTTTAACGAAAAATTTGTACTCAAAATAGTGATCGTTCATCTAGGATGAAACTCACAAACAACATTACGATGCAGGATTTTATTCAGATTATATGACATAACATACCATAGAATTTTTAAAAACCTATTTCTATTAGAATTATCCCTATGAATCCACTTTCTTTTGGCTTTTGAATCATTCAAATCGGGCATGAAACAAAGAAGTTATTACCAAAACACTGTGAGGTAGTCTACGCTGGCCCAACATTTTGGATTCACAGCCATCTATTTTTCTTTGTCCTTGAATCTAAATCTAGTCGCAACCATCCTTTGCTTTTGTAAAACATAAAATACATGGTCTGCAATTTAATGCCAGATGAGAGTGAATTGAGCTTTTCCACATTGAAACTTAAAAAAAAATTGATTACATTACCAGATGTCCTCACTCAGAATTGCTTCTGCTGCCATGACTTTCCTTCAATTTAAACCTGCAACAAAACACGGCTGCATGGAATAATTTAATCAATTGAATCCAAAGCTTCAATATTGCATGCCTCTGATCTTCCCAACACCTATTATCCATCGCAACTGTTATCTCTCGTCCAGCTTGGCGAGCATCTTGACCAAATGATAACGCGCTCCTCTCGTGGATAGTTGTCAAAAGATCTCAATCATGGAGAAATACACACAACAAATAAATTGATCATTACTTTCCTAGGCCTGGGTAGTTAGGTGAGTATTGCAGATCCATCTAAAATAGAAAGGAATTGAATAAATTTGCAACAAATGGCCTGCAAATGGCTGTTACAGCCTTAACAAAAAAAAAATGCCAGATAAGAAAACCTTGATTCGCATCTCCATTTTAGGGCATATGGAAAAGACTTTTAAAAATCCAAGACATGGGTTTTGTGTGTAACATCCTCCTTTACTTGATGTGGGAGGAATCACCAAAAAAAGACACGATTTTCTATATACAACTGGTTCTTGAAGAGGGTATTTTCTAGATTTACTGTTGCGGCCGGTTCCAAGCAGTTGAAACAGTAAACTCCATTGTTGTGACAATAAAGGCTAAACATAGTTCTATGAAGGATGAACATAGTTTTGAAAAGGCTGAACATATAGTTTTGTGAAGGATGAACAAAGGCTGAACAAAGCTCAGAAAAGGGGATGAACAAAGAAAAGGATGAACATAGTTTTGTGAAGGCTGAACATAGTTCTGTGAAGGCTGAACAAAGGTTGGACAAAGATCAGAAAAAGGGGCTGAACAAATAAAAGGCTGAACAAATCCCCTAGGCATTAATTGAAAATATTATAATCGTAGAAGCAATTTGAAAGGTCTTAACACGACAAAAATGAGGAAGGATCAAAGCAAGGAATTGGACTATCACCTGCAAGGACAAAATAAAAGTAGGTAAGCCTGGAACGTAATGTCATACTATCATGTCTAGTGGGCATTAGGTTTGATTGGTAAAGGGAGTGGCTGGGGCTTCTTGATAGTTATTTTGACTGATATCCCACCATTTGTAGGGATAGCTAGTCTGGAGGATGAATGATGCCAGGTTTTGTAGGCGAAAGCAGATTGGTAAAGGGAGTGGCTGGTGCTTCTTGATAGTTATTTTGACTGATATCCCACCATTTGTAGGGATAGCTAGTCTGGAGGATGAATGATGCCAGGTTTTGTAGGCGAAAGCACTCAAGCTACAATGTGCATTTTACAAAGGATAATGCACCAAATATTTTTATGCATGGATCCTCTCATTTTTGCTTGTTGGGAATAACAGATTATTCATTTACAGATTATTTGCTATCTTTTCTCGCGTTACTATGTATGTAAATGCTAATTGGGAATTGATGCCATAAAATAGTAACATTATGCATGTATGAAATTATTGGATTCATTTGTTAATTGCATCATGCATGCATTGTTATCAACGCAGGAATTTCCATGGTGTTTTAATTTGCCAAAATATGTTTGGAGACAGAAGCATAGCACATTCTCGAATTTGTCTACCATTGTAAGTTTTACATCATGTGATTTATACAGTCGACAATATTTAATTATGGTGAGAAGGATAGCACAACAAAATAGATGGTCGATCAATGTGATCTGTGGATATACCCTAGTGATAGGTTTGTGAGCTAATAAACTTAATCGATCCAAAATTCTAACTCTTCCGACTCTAGTGAGACTGCGCAGTACAACTGAGCATCAAATAAAAGGGTATATTTTGATGAGGCTCAGCCTCTTTATGCGATTGATGAATATGCATCTTGAGTTTATACCATAATGACAGTGTATTCATGTTTCATCCAATAAATTATCCTTGCTGGTTTAATATATATTTTCCAGATCATGACGCAATTGGTTCCTTAATTATTATGTTGCTAAAGAAATTGTGATCACAGAAGCAAGTAGACCAGTCTTAAGACCACAAAAAGGAGGAAAGCGATCCCCAAGAGTTTCTTGAATGACAATACACAAATATAAAGGTAAAAATGCACTTTATTTATGAATTTCAATTTGCTCTCCTTTGTACTAATTCCTGCATTTTACAATAATCTCACAAGTTTAATTGCAAGTTTAGTACTAACATTTTTCAGATCGTCAATTTTTTTATTGAAATGATTTGTCATGAATCACGTAATTTTTAAAAAGCATGCCTCATTGACAATGTTTCTAGGATATTTGATTTTTAAATCCATAAAAGTGCAGAATGAACTAATTTCCTCACAACGCAGAAAGTTTCTTCATTGTTGCAGCCGTTGTTGCAGCCAGGTGTTGCAACCATCGTCGCAGCTGGTTGTTGCAGCTGATTGTTGTAGCCATTGTTATAGTTGGTTGTTACATTCATTTTCGCAGCTGGCTATTGCATCCAGTTGTTGCAGTCACTGTTGCAGCTGGTTGTTGCAACCAGGTGTTGCAGTCGTTGTCACAGCTGGTTGTTGCAGCCACTGTTGCAGCTGGTTGTTGTAGCCGCTATCACAGTGGGCTGTTGCAGCTCGCTGTTACATCTATTAAAATTTTTAAATTCTAAATGTTGAATGCCCAGGAACGCAGATCGGATAAATTCAATTTTAAGTGTTTTTGCCATTATTTTTATTTTATTTTATCTTGGTGTGTTGTAAAAATAAAACAAAAACAAGAAAAATATATAAAATTATAAAAATTATTTCTTTTGTTTTACATTTTGCAAAAGAAAATAAAAATAAATAATATTCACAAAAAGTTAAAAAACTAAGAACAACCAAAACAAAAATAAAGTTGCAAATGAACGTTTTTCATTTTTCTTGAAATTGATTTTTATGATTAACACTGAATTGTTTTTCTTAAAGTCACTTTGACAATAATCGCAGATGAAACCAACACGGGAAACAGGTAATTTTCTTTGCAGCTTATGGACTTCTTTCTGCATGATATGTTTTCTTTTACGAACTTTCTCACAATTTTTATGCTAGGTTGCATGAGGACATGCAACCATATCAGTTGGGGAGGGAGAACTATATTCAATACATATTCACTAATAAGTTTTCATGCAGGATTTTGTACTAAATTTTTTTTCAGGTTTCAGAGACAGTCGCATTTTGCTGTTGGAGTTATTTTTCAAAGAAACACAAATTTTTTGAGAAACATGCTTTGATAGACAGCCTGAAGGAGCTGTTACACATGATGTTTGCTCATAAACATCATAACGTTGGTTGTTACACAGAAACCATCCATAAACTTGCATCATGACTGTTTATCCATATTTCTCCTTCAGAGCACCTTCATCATCCATGTGTTGAAGTCCACTTTCCATCGCTTTATCTGTCATGACTTCACACATACCTAGCTTTATGAGTTGCATACATCCCTTTATATTTTTCAGTTCATCTTGCCCTATTTTTTCTTTCCAGTTTTCCTTCTAAATAAAACCAGCTCCCTTTCCATGACTACATAGCCTTGCCATATCCACTGCTTGACTGTGAGATATTTTCACTTATAGTCCTACCAATCTTTTTATACCAACTCGTGCTGACTGATGTAGGATTCCTTAAGGCCCACCTTTCAACAAGTCTTTCCCTATCGACCTCAACACCTCATCTGGGGTATAGACTAGAGTTCATTTTGAGTACCTAGAGGCTTGCATGCATTAATGGCAAGTTCTCTCCCTGACAATCATGGGAATTCATCAATGTCCCTTGATCATCAGATCTTGCAAGTGACTCGACATCGGCACATCTATTCGCACTTCGCAAGATGTACTTGGGTACCTTGGCACTCATTGACATCACTGGTTAGTTGCCTCGCATTAGTTAACGGCATTCATCAATGGTTGGTAATCCAATGATTTCTCTTCATGCTCGACCTCGACACATTTATTCGCATGACTAGAATTGTACCACTGGGCTTTGTAGCGGGTGAAGACTATACATTCTTTTTCATGACTCCATTAGCAGTTGCAGAAACATGACTTGAAATCTATGAGTATACCACATTTCCACTTTCCGCCTTCCACATTTTCCATTATTTATCAGCAGCAGTTCAAATTCCTCCACTTCACATTACATCAGTTCCAGCAATTACAACTGCAACATCATTTACAGTTACATTTTTATCTAGAAGTCGTGACATATTTTCCATTATTTAGCAGTAGCAGTTTCGATTCCTTCACTGCCCATGATCCAACAGTTACATCCACAGTAGTAGTGACACATTCCACGATCCAGCGGCATAAGCTACATTCCTGTTGCATCGTTCATCTACTTTTTGGGTAAGTGGGGGTATGTTGTTTTCTAAACTTTAATCATGCAATTCCTTACATGCTAGAAATGAATAATTTGGAAAATTCCCTCACCATGCTCCATTTCTTTCACAGCCCATGCTAGGTTGCATGAGGACATGCAACCACATCAGTTGGGGAGGGGGAACTATATTCAATACATACTCACTACTATCATTCCATTCTTTTCACCACCATCACCCATTTTTCATCTCATTTACCATTCACGATCATTTTTTTTCCAACAAATTCTCTATTGCACTTTGCTTCATACACATTGATATACATATTCGCATGATTCATAAAGATAAAGAAAAGAATTTCTTATGCATGATGATGCTTTCTATGCACATTAATAGCTTATCATTTTCAGTGAGTGTATGGTGAAATTATTATGCAGCTAGAAAACAGATGATGAAATGAATGTTGTTAACACAAGAACCAACATTCTTTACATCCATGGTTGTCACACAAGAACCAACCATAAGGAAAATGTCAGTTGTTACTCATGCATTTCACATCATGAAATGAATGTTGTTAACACAAGAACCACCATTCTTTATATTCATGGTTGTCACACAAGAACCAACCAGAAGTAAATTCCAGTTGTTACTCATGTATTTCACACCCTGGAAATATTCATTGTTAAAAAGACATCATCAATCAAAGCCAAATTTTGGATGCCAAAAGTTCTTGAGAAGATCCATACACAGTTGCATGAGGACATGCAACAAGTTCAGTTGGGGAGTATGTTGGGACTCAAAAATATCACTTTTTCATCCACTTTATCTTCCGCTATTCCTCACATTTTATCGTCCCATTAACCTTTTATTATACCATTTCCATACATATGTGTGGGTTTCACTTTATTATTTTCACTTTATTTATTTTTAGTATTATAAGTGAATTTATGATTAAATATTAGAAAATTAACATGTTTTTCACTAATATCTCAAAGTATGGATGAGCTTTGTAATGTGTAGGAATATGTGAAGGATTAATTCAAAGAAAGGACCTCACGTATATCTCCTCCACCATTTCAAGGAGATAGTTATGCAAAGAATATTCCAAGGAGAAGGTCATGGAGATTTGGTTGAGAGACATGTGGAGAATTTGTGAAAGATATGTGGAGGATTTGAAGGGATCATATGTTGTAATAATAGGAAAGTAGTTGAGTGGTTGAGTGAATAGTGGATCTCTCATTATGAGATGGTTATCTTCTTCTCAAAGAAGTTCATGTATAAAAGACAGTGCTCTCTCCTAATTTGTTATGGGATATTATCTTAGAATATTTTAGATCTTAGATTATCTTAGAGAATAGTAGATTGTAGAAGTTAGTCTTGACTTTGTAATATGGAGAAGGAAATTCTTAGATTTTGTTCATAATATTGGTTTTGATGCTTTCATGATTTGTCATTGATTCGTGTGATGTAAATTAAGATTGCTTGATTGTTAATGTGAGCTCACATGTGTTGTCTTGTTGCTCTTCATATGTTGTCTTTATTTTATGCAATTTACTTTTAGCTGTGTGTTTCATCTTCCAGCATTAGATTAGAAATTTCTTGTTTCAGCTTAAGGGGGGTTAGATTAGATTAGTATTAGTTTCACGGGGGGTTAGATTAGCTTAATTTCACTTCAGTTCTACATATACTTTGCATGTGCTTCTTAAGCATACGAACCTCAGATTAATAAATTAAATGGCTGGGAAAATACTACAACGGAATTAAAACGACATTAATTCGGCCCAAGATTCCATATGCTAATATTTCTGATATATCAAAGTTTTATCAACGTCATATCATATATATACAGGTGCTACATCAGATTGGAATATTGACATGTGATTCACATCACAATTTTGCAGCTATTTAGGGAATTGTGTGTGAAATAAATTGTCTTAATTTTTATACTCTTTGGGAAGGAGTATGCACAAATATATTTCCCATTTTATATTATGTTTGCAGATAATAGTTTGACAGTAGAAAGAAGCATTAATAAAATGATCCTACTTCATCATATGATGAGATACAAGGAGTCTCTCCTCTTCCTTCTTGCAGGTTCTGCACTCCAGCGCATGATCATGGAGTTCATGATTTCTTCAACAAGTATTCCATCCAGAAATAGTTCACTCAGCTCATTCAAGTGAAGATAAGGATATGTTGAAGACATATTATTTCAAAATTTTGTGCCTTGTCCTTTCTTGAGGGAGGATTTTCCCCATGTGGTTTTTCCTCTTTCCTCACTTTTCTGGACATAATAATTGTTAAAGCTTGACCATAGACTTGTTGTTGGGCCCTATATGCATCTATATTTTTTGTCATACCATCATAAACTTAGAATTATAGGGGGATGTTGGAATAAATTAAACCTACTAATAACTTAGGATAAAATAATTAATTATTCACCCACTAGCTTAATTAGTTGGCATCCACTTGCACCTTAAAGCCAGTACATGCCATCTATATCCTAGGAATGATTTATTTATAATTATGGGTTGATCTTGACCACATTTTGACCATCCAGAATTAGTATAAAACACTTTAAAACAGATTCTGCTTTATTCTACTTTTTCTGCGTTTCTATGGATAAGGTAAATCTAGTCAAACTAGGAAACTGGGTGCTTTTGTTGCCAACCCATCCTTCATGAATTTTCCTCTATTTTTTAGGATTAGCATTTTTTTTCCATCTCCTTGACAATTCACTGATGATTTTTCCAATTCGTGAGGTCCTTGATAGATTTGGGAAGTGCTTTAGCCACCTATGGGGGTTTGTTATATTTTGGTAAGTCAACCTTTTTGAGCTTTATGAGTTGTCTTCATACAACTTGATTTTTCTATGAGGGATGTACTATTTATGTACATCATTATTCATCATTATTCAATGTAAGGATACACACCAATATTCATCTCTTCATTCATATAATTCAGTCTCTTTTCTTCTCTCTATTTTTCCTGTGTATGCTTCTGAGAATTCTTAGTAGCAAGATCTATTTCCTGTGCTTATTCTTAGCATCATTCCTCATATAATTGATCTATTATTTCTACACTAATTATTCCTAAATGATCCATGCTTACCACTAATTAACCCTTGATAATCTATAAATGGTCCCTACCGTTTTAGAAGGAAAACATCACGGAGAAACCCAATGGATGCTTCTAAACATGAACAAAGATGGTATATTCCCTAGTAAACTCATTGATATAAACTAGTGTACCTCACACACAAGGATTCGAAATGGGAACATGGTGCCATAAACCTAATTAAATCCCCAAAATCATGAAAAACCTTGGTTTAGCTATGTCATTGGTCTTAATGGCCCTTACTTAGCCATAATTATGCCTATTTAACCCATAATTGACCCCTAATTAACACTAGTAAAACCCTGAATACCCACTAATTGAGCCATTAGTAACCCTTAATTAGAAGAACTCATTGCCCAATAATTATGCCTAATGACACTTAAGCACTTGTAATTGACCACAAATTACCCTTAAATGGTTACTAATAACCCCTTAATTACCCTTCATTTATCCATAATTACCCATAAATGACCCCTAACTCTGCAGGGCCCAAGCTCATCACATAGGCCTTACAAAGGTACTTTTTTGGCTTGTGAGTGAGATATGGTGGCCATTTTGGGATGTATAACATCATGAATAATTATTTACTACAAGTCCCTAGTTTGGGATTAACCTTTAGGTACTAAGTTCATATAGTTTCCTCCAAGTCTCATGGGTCATGTGTAGCACCCCAGACAACCACACATGCCCTACATAGGAAATAGTTAGCATATGATTGAGATATGTTTATCATTGTGAGAATTAAGATACCAAGTATGGTTCTTTATTCCCATGTCATGGTCTAGGGATAAAAAGAAAGGAACTAGGCCAAAACATATATTTATATGGGGCTCACATGCCATGTTTTGTCACTTAGGGAATCACACATGCCCATAATACATATTGTTATGCATCCATGTTTGATATTATGGTGATTTCAAGGTTTGAAAGGCATGATATGTTTCTTGGGGATAAGGGCATAGTTTGGTGTAAAAACCTAGGTTCTAAATAAATGGAATCTATCTCTAATCCTTATGTTCCATGTGTGGGGCCTTGAGCGACAACAGATGCCATGCATAGGAAATATTTGGCATGTGAGTAATATGTGGCATCATATTTAAAGTTTTAGTACACCAATGATGGCTCTCATGGCCTAAGTCATGTTCTAGGGTGAACATATAGAGTTTTAGTCCATAACATGAGGATTTTTGGCTCTACATAGGCCATCCATGAGGCCCTATCCCATCCTTTCCTAGTAACATGGATATGGTGTCCATTTTGAGGTTTGTCACATCATGGATTCTTCTTGATCATTGATCCATGGTTTGATACCAAAATCCATGTTGTTGAGATATAACATTTGTGTATGGGGATTATGTTATTTGCATAGCACCCACATCATGGCATGTGTGTTACATACGTTTCTCTTCAACATCATGTAATGTAATGAAAGTATTAATTTTTGTCTTAAATCCTCAATCTTTGAAGTTAAAAATGGACAAGGATTAGTGATTTTACACTTTTGGCTACCAGCGCACTCTCCATGTGGTCAAGGTGGGGTACATATATTGGTAACACCCTGTTTCAGTGAGCAATAAGTGGTGCCACCTCCTGTTACATATGTACAGTATGCGGTGCTAAACTGGTAATTCTCTTTCCCCATGGACAAAGAGAAATGCTTAAGTTATAAAGGAAAAAAGAGAAGCTCTGAGAGGCTTCTCGAAGATAGCCTTTGTGGAGCCTCATCCCTATGGTTTAAGATCACCTGGAGCTCGAGATCCCTCATTATAGTATCCTACCTCCACCTCATCCATGATATTATTAACCTCTCTTATCCTCCTATGCCTTTATATATCATCTTACCCATCATTGGAAAGGGGAGGAAGAATATGTTATTGCACCTATACTTTGGCAAAATTCAGTTAAGATTAGTGAATGGATAGTAGGGAAGCTTGAGGTTTGAGGAATAGTTCATTAGAGAAGGATTTCCAACACTAATGCTTAGGTTGTAAGATATCTCTCTTCTTATTTTTAATGAAAACGAAGGTTTATTTCCCATAAACATTTATGTATTAGATTATTGTGATGTTTATTGTTGAATTCATTGGTCATTTGGCATGGGATCTTAGACTAGTTTGTTACTCTCATCTAGTTAGTATTTTTGTTGTGTATCTTGCAGGACAATATTTGGAGATCATACACTCCAAAGACCATCCTTTAACATCTTGTGAGAGGTAAAAGAGTATTTTATTCATGATATCTATGTGATCTTAGGGAAATTTTTTTATGTTGTGACTGCTTTGTTCTAGTGTTGAATGTTTCAGGCTAGGGAAACAACTTCTTTCTATAGTCATCTATGTATATTATGTATTGTAACCCGATGTTTATTCTGGGATGTATCTATAATGTAATTGAGTCATGTTGTCATGCCCCGATGTTCCGATCGGGAGAATCAATAATGTAAACAAGTCATGTCAAGTCATAGTAGGTAACCCTCCGATTGTCTAATGGTTAAAGTCCCTGCAGTTCCGGGGCACTAGGGTTATTATGCTCTCCAAGTAGAGGTCGTCCCTAGTAGGTTTTTAGTCATGTCGAGATTAGAATAAATAGAGAGTTGGACTCTCTATTTAGAACACATCACTCACACACTCAAGTGTAGCACATAGTTGAGGAAGGAGAAGACACTGGGGCTAGACAAGAAGAAGATTACTGCTATCGGGAGTGCATCTTACTGTTTTGGGGTTTAACCTTTTGTGTTGATTCTATCTCTAAGGAAGTTGCGGGGGTTCTCCATTTATGGTTTCCCCAATGAAAAACATCGTGTTCCTTGTCTCTTGTGTTTGATTTTTGTACTTGTTGTTCTCTCAGTAAATATCCTAACATAATGCTAGCTTGAATGTTGAAAAACTAACATGGTATCAGAGCTAACCTAAGAAGAAAACACTGTGCATCTGCGGGAACTAGGGATTCCTACTTTTTGGATATCTCTCCACAGATTTTTAGCAAAAGTAAGCTGGAATAACTCTCCTCCTTAGGGTGCATCTTTCTGTCGAAGCAAAATCCAATTCTGAGGTTTTCTGAGTTTTGGACCTGTCACCACTGTCGAAAATTAGGGATTTTCACAGAAGAAGAATTTTTTAGTGAGCCCAGACCTAGATTGATCTCCTCCCCAAAATCGAATTTAGGGACAAATTTCAAGGAATTTGGGTGGACAGAACTCCAAAAAAGAAAAACCCTAATTTGCTCCTGAACCAACTCTGCAGGATTTCAGATCTAACATCTTGACCTGGTAAGATCTAAACTCTTTTGTATTTTCATTTGAGGTTCTCAGTTAAGATGTCTCATCATACCAAGCTTGATGAAAAGCTTGAGGGAGCTAATAAATTCTGAGCTTGGAAGTATAGCATCTCCCTGGTCCTGAAAGAGAATGAGTTAGACTCCTACATCCATGAGGAGGTTCCAGTTCCAGAGGGAGATGAGGCTAAGGCCTTGCATAAGGAGAATTTGGTTATGGAAAAGAGGATCATTGATGATTCTGTCAAGGATCACCTTATCCCACAAGTGTCATCTCTCAAGACACCTAAAGCTGTGTTTGATGCCCTAACCAAATTGTTTGAAGGGAAGAACATAAACCGGAAGATGACTCTGGGAAACCAACTGAAGAATATGAAGAAGCAGAAAATGCAGAGATTGTGATGACTACCTTGAATGGCCTTCCTAGGTCATGGGATTCTTTAATCCAAGGAATCTGTGCTAGAAAGAAGTTAGTCAAATTCAGCAGACTATGGGAAGAGTGCTCTCAAGAAGTAGCTCATATAGCAGCTCAAGAAGAAAAGATGAGAAGTGAAGATCAAGCTCTCACGGTACACTCCAAGTCAACAAGAAGGAAACCTCATCACTTCAGAGGTAAGCACTCTCACAAAGATAACACTAGAAAAGATTTATCTAGGATCATATGTTATACATGTGATGAAGTAGGACATTATTCAAGGAATTGTCCTAAGAAACCAAAGCCAACAAAGAGGAGCAACAAAAGAATACATCATGCTCATACTGCAGAGGATGATGAACCATCCAAGAAAAGATCCAGATATGAAAGTGAAGACTCTTCAAGTAAGGATGAATATGTTTTGATCTTCGCTCTCATAGGTAAAATTACTCATTGAAGTGATGATTGGCTTATAGACAGTGGGACTTCCAAACATATGACAGGATTCAAGGAATCCTTTGTGAGACTGTCAGAACATGAATCATCTCACAAGGTGAAGCTAGGAGATGACTACCAATATCCAATAAAAGGTAGCGGGGAATCTTCCTATAAGATAGACTCTCGAAAGTCTCTAACAATGAAGGAAGTATTGTTTGTGCCAGGACTTAAGAATAACCTCCTTTCCATATCAACATTAGATGCAAAAGGAATATGGGTTGCATTCATAGATGGTCAAGTCATCATGTGGCCAAAAGGAAAGACTATCGATGATGCGGTAGTGATTGGAGAACAAGAAGAAGGATTGTACAAATTGAAGGGCCATCCAGAAAAAGACATGGTCCATGACATAGTAGAGCCAAGTTAACTTTGGCATAGAAGGCTTGCACATGTGCATTATAGAGCACTACCTATTGTAAGCAAAGTTGTCGAAGGTCTTCCAGAAATCCAAGCAAAACATGATGGGGTCTGCAAAGGATGTGTGAAAGGAAAGAATACAAAGAAGACATTTCCAAGTAGTGAAAGCAAAGAAAAGGGAATCTTGGAAATCATCCACTCCGATGTATGCGGTCCTATGTCATCAAAATCTCTAAGAGGGTATGCATATTATGTTTCTTTTAATGATGACTTTTCTAGGAAGACATGGGTTTACTTCATGAAGAACAAAGACTAAGTATTCAGTAAGTTCAAGGAATTCAAAGCCTTGATCGAGAACCATACTAAAAAGAAGATCAATACCTTTCGATCAGATAATGGCGGAGAATTCACTTCAAATGAATTCAAAGAGCTATGAAAAGAATCAAAGATTAAGAGGGAGTTGTCCACTCCTTACAATCCACAACATAATGGGATTGCAAAGAGGAAGAATAGAACTATCATGGAAGCTGCAAGAGCAATGCTTCATGATCAAGATCTTCCTATGCATGTTTGGGCGGAAGCTGCCAAAACAACGGTGTATGTACAGAACCGTACTCCACATAGAGTACTCGAGAACAAGACTCCTGAAGAAGTCTTCTCCAGCAAGAAACCAGAAGTCAGCCATCTCAGAATATTCGGTTGTCCTATGTACATCCACATACCAAAAGAGAAGAGGACTAAATTAGATCCTTTAGGAAAGAAGGGTATATTTGTGGGATACTCTGAAAGCTTGAAGGCTTACAGAATATATTTCCCAGGATACAAGAAGATTGACATCAGCAAGGATGTGACATTTGATGAAGACACAGCTTACAACAAATCCAGAAAGAGACCTACTGAAGAACGTGAAGAAGCAGAAGCACCCAGAATTCATGATACAACCATGAATGAAGAAACTCAAGAAGAAGATCGAGAATTTGAAGAACCACAAAAACCTATAGATCCACCTCTGGAGAAGAATCCCCATAAGAGGAAACCTAATTAGGTACGAGAACTTATCCAAGGTGCGAAAAGATATGGGGCTCCAGAAGAGAATCACAGAGAAAGAAAGAGGACCAGATCCTGCTCCGGGTATGTAGCTTTACTATGTGATTTCATTGATAGAGAACCTTCCAGTTATGAAGAAGTGGCAGAACGGAAAGAATGGAAGGATGCTATGATCAAAGAATACCAATCGATCATGAAGAATGATGTTTGGGATGTTGTCCCAAGACCAAACGGGAAGTCAGTTGTAACTTCCAAATGGATCTACAAGATCAAGCATGCTGCAGATGGTATCATTGAGAAATATAAAGAAATATTTGTAGCTCGGGGTTTCTCTCAGAAAGAAGGAATAGACTATGAAGAAATGTTTCCACCTGTAGCCAGATACACTTCCATCAGATCAGTACTTGCTTTGGCTGCAGTGATGAAATGGAAGATACACCAGATGGATGTCAAGACTTCTTTCTTGAATGGTGTAGTAGAAGAGGAAGTGTATGTAGAACAACCACTCGGTTTTGAGACACATGACAGGGAGTCTCATGTATGCAGATTGAAGAAAGCCCTGTATGATTTGAAACAGGCACCCAGGACCTGGTATGGCAGAATTGACAGCTTTCTATCCAGTTTGGGATTTAGCAAGAGTAAAGCAGATTCCAACCTTTACTACAAGGTTGAAGATGGCAACCTGGTGATGCTTCTACTATATGTAGATGATCTGTTTGTAATAGGTGTGGATGGGTTGATTGCTGATATGAAGAGAAAGCTTGCTACCGAGATCGAGATGAAGGACTTGGGTATGATGCATTATTTTCTAGGTATGTAGGTGTGGCAGAGTGCAGATGGAATTTTCCTTGGACAAGGAAAGTATGCAATAGAGATCCTGAAAAGGTTTTGGATGATGGACTGCAAGACTATGGCCACACCTATGGCATCGAACCTGAAGCTATTGAGCAATGCTTCATCAGATTTGGTTGATTCTATGATGTATTGTCAGGTGATTGGGTCATTGATGTACCTGATGAACACGAGACCAGACATTGGCTTTGCTGTGAACACCTTGAGATAGTTCTTGATAGATCTGAGAAATTTTCACTTGATTGCTGCAAAGCATATTCTGAGGTACCTGAGGGGTACAGTTGATTATGGGCTCAAGTATGATGCGAATCAAAGGATTAACCTAGAGGGTTATGTTGATTTAGATTGGGTAGGAAGTGCCATCGATAGGAAGAGCACTTCAGGGTGTTGCTTTAGTATGGGATCAGGTGTGATCTCTTGGTTTAGCAGGAAGCAATCTTGTGTGGCATTGAGTACAACTGAAGCAGAGTATGTCACAGCTTGTTTAGCTAGTTTTAAGGCAGTATGGCTGCGGAAGCTACTGTCTGATTTATTTGATCTCCAGATGGATGATACTTGTATACATTGTGACAACCAGAGTTGTGTGAAGTTGCCAGAGAATCGAGTGTTCCATGACAAGTTGAAGCACATCGATATCAAGTATCACTATATCAGGGATATGGTACAGAGAGGAGCAGTGAAGCTCTAGTATGTTGCGACGGAGGAACATATAGCTGATGTGTTGACAAAGCCATTGGCCAGAGTGAAGTTTGAGTACTTTAGGGAGAAGCTTGGTGTTCTCTAGATCAAGGTTTCCTCCAAGGGAAAGTGATGAGTCCCATAGCCATTCTAACATGGTGAGAGGATTGGTTCCTTCCATGGTGAGATGTAAGGGCTAAGCCATTCTGTCATGGTGAGAGGATTTGATTCCTTCCATGTCAGATATGAGTGCTAAGATCCATAGCCATTCTAATGAGTAGGTCAGATATAAGGGATAATCCATTCTGTCATGGTGAGAGGATTCCTTCCTTCCATGATAGATGTGAGTGCTGGCCTTTCTATTGAGTAGGACATATTTAAGGGCAACTGCCATTCTAGGAATGGAGGTACATGGTCAGTTACCAGGAACACTCAGTCTGAGACTGAGAGATCCATTCTAACGAGTAGGTCAAATGTAAGGGCTGAACCATTATGTCATGGATAAAGGATTAGGTTCCTCCCATGTCAGATGTGAGTGTCAGCCATTCTGTCTAGTAGGACAAATGTAAGGGCAACTACCACTCTCTGGGAGAGTGGAGGCACCTATTCCGTTACCAGGTAGCCCAGTCTGGGAATGGGGGACATTCTGGCAAGGGTGTAGGATTTAGTTCCTACCAGGTCAGATGTGAGTGCATGCCCTTCTGACAAGGGTGTAGGATTTGGTTCCTACCAGGTCAAATGTAAGTGCAAATCCTTTCCATCATTGTGAGAAGGATGTGATTCTAGCCTGGATGAAAGTATGGAAATCTTTCATCATTGTGAGTAGGATGTGTTCCCACCTGGATGGATGTAAGTGCAGAAATATTCTATCATTGTGAGCAGGATGCGATTCCAACCTGGATGAAAGTATGGAAATATTTCATCATTGTGAGTAGGATGTGCTCCCTCTTAGATAGAAGTATGGAAATCTTCCATCATTGTGAGCAGGATGTGATTCCCACCTGGATGAAGGTACGAAGTTCTTTCATCATTGTGATCAGGATGTGTTCCCACCTGGATGGAAGTGAGTACTATGCCTTTTTGACGAGTAGGTCAGATGTAAGTGCTGAAGAAGACCTACATGTTGGCTAGGTGTACAACCAGCATGAAAGAAGATTGGCTCTGCAGAACTTCCTATGACGAGAAGAATCATGAGATAGCACATATGATGATGACCAGATGAGATCCATATTGAGCTATGATCCATATCTAGTTATGATGCCTCCGAGAGATCTAGATCGAGTGATGATCCAGATCCAGCAGTGATGATACAAATCGAGTGATGATCCAAATCCAGTGATGATGATCCATATCGAGAGATGATCCAGATCCAGTGATGATGTCCCATGATGATCCAGATTGAGAGATGATCTAGATTCAAAGAATGAAGATGACTTGAAGATGAAGATGACTTGAAGACAAAGATGACTTGAAGACTCAGAAGACTTGAGATGCAGATGATGAGATGATCCAGTTGATACAGAGAAGAAGACCAGTGCTAAAAATTGTGTCGAAAGAATACCTTCCTAGTTAAGAGGAAGTGTCGATGTATTTGTAACTTCAGAATGTATTCATCTATGTATCTTATGTATTGTAACCCGATGTTTATTCCGGGATGTATCTATAATGTAATTGAGTCATGTTGTCATGCCCTGATGTTCCGATCGAGAGAATCAATAATGTAAACAAGTCATGTCAAGTCATAGTGGGTAACCCTCCGATTGTCTAAGGGTTAAAGTCCCCGCAGTTCCGGGGCACTAGGGTTATTAGACTCTCCAAGTAGAGGTCGGCCCTAGTAGGGTTTTAGTCATGTCGAGATTAGAATAAATAGAGAGTTGGACTCTCTATTTAGAACACATCACTCACACACTCAAGTGTAGCACATAGTTGAGGAAGGAGAAGACATTGGGGCTAGACAAAAAGAAGATTACTGCTGTCGGGAGTGCATCTTACTGTTTTGGGGTTTTACCTTTTGTGCTGATTCTATCTCTGACGAAGTTGTGAGGTTTTCTCCATTTATGGTTTCCGTGATAAAAAACACTGTGTTCATTGTCTCTTGTGTTTGATTGATGTACTTGTTGTTCTCTCAGTAAATATCCTAACATAATGCTAGCTTGAATGTTGAAAAACTAACAACCACCATATTGGCCTTCCATGGGGAATTTTTAGCCTAGAAATTGGATATGGTGCTCATTTTGAAGTTTAAAACACTATAAATGGTTCTTGGTTCATGTGATGTGGTTCAATTCCAAACTGTAGGGTATTATACTATAGTGTTTGTCTATGGGGCTCTAATTGAGACATCCTTATGTCCCTTGGACACCATGGAGGTCCTGTAAATAGAATCTTGTCGTGTGATCAATATATGATGTCCATTTTGAGTTTGGAACATTGAGTATGGTTATCATGGATTTAGACATGGTATAAGGTCAAAATATAGAACAAAGTGATGATAGAATTTTGTAACTTAACACTAAAGAATGTGATGATAGCTTGAATTTAGTAACCTAATACTTAATAAAGTGATGGTAAATTCTAGAAACATAATAGCCACATATATTCTTGAGATGTATAATATCCCTCACATCAATTATAATCCCATGAATACCCTTGGATATTTGAAGAGCATGGTTCAAGCCATTGAGATTATGTTGGTAAATCTAAGGTGTACCAATGGTGTCCTTGGTGTCTATGGTAAAAAACATTATCCCTTCTATGATACTTCTTCATGAATGAAAGGTTGTGTAATGACAACAGATCCTTCATCACAAATTTGAGATATTCCAAAAATTGTTCAATTCTTGGGGAAATAATTGTTTTTAATCCTTGGATTTATTATCAATTTTTATCTCATGTTATGCATATTTATGTAAGTATTTATGATGATTAATTATCAACTTAATCATAAAGTTATGTGCGTTATTCATAGTGACCAATTTCATTATTTTAGGAAATACTTTTTTCACATAATTCGGCATCATCTTTCAAGGATACAGACCCACACACAAATTTCTCAAAAATATGTATTGCTTTAAGTTTAATGAATTCAAGTGTAAATTGTATTATCCACGTATATGAAAGCAAGTATATTTATTCAATATTTATAATTTGGACATCTGAAATGATAGGGTTTGGTTGTTGATGCAAAAATCATATATTCTGCGTTATTTGGATAAGCTCACAGCTAGGGTGGTAGTGGGTTAGTGGTTAAGGGATTTAGTTAATGGGATACTACTGGGTAACTAGTTTATGAGTTAACATGTTAGTTGGTTAGGGGTTAGAAGTTAGGGTTAGGTACGAGGTTAGGGAATTATAGGTTGAAGCTTCCAAGATGTATGAATTCATTATATAGGTTGGGTGTGCTACGTTCATGATTCATCTAGGTGGGTTGGTTGTGTTAGGTGTTTTTATCTATTGGAAATAGTAAGTAAGCAATTGATTATCCAAGAAGTTTTTATTCATGGAAAAAAACCTTACTACGCCTATTTCATTAAACTTGGACTTTTTAGAAGAAATATAGACTCTTCAAAGTGTGAATTTATCCTTTCAAAGTGTCAATATCAACCATTATGAAGTGCGAAATTGGGTTCTAAAAGTGGCAATATTGGGTTTCAAATGTGTGGTTTTATATTGGAATAGTGTGTTTCCTGACTACTTCGGAATCCTAACAGTGCACTTTTTTATTAAGAAAGTGTGAATTTTGATTCAAAAAGTGTGAATTTTAATTTGAAAATTGGATTTTTCTTTCCCAAAGTTGCAGTCTTTGAATTTTATTAGTCAAATGTTTATAATATGAAATATCCATATTATACTTAACAGTGTTTATAATAGTGTGCCTCCTAGACAATTTTTTAATGGATTCTTTGGTAGCTTGTCACCATTAATAAAAATAACTTGCACTGCCAAACCCTACATTAATATTATATAGAAAAAGTTAAAATATGTAATCTAAAGAAGAATAAACAACGCATACATTAAAACTTAACACTTCATATATCCCATAACACTTAAATTAATCCACTCATTCTTTTAGTAGCTATTCAACACATAACAGTTCACTTAACCCACACAATTTATTTTTATATTCCACGCATAACACTTTATGTAATCCACACATTTTTTTTTAATTAGGAGTAAATCTATTAATATATAAGAAAAAATTCTAAAATATCCACTGATACAAAACAATTAGATTTATATGTGAAAAAAATGAAAAGAAATTAAAAAATCGAGTCACTAAAACATAAAAAAACAAATCAACACTTGTCTCAAATAAAAAAATTAGAAACCTCAAAATAGAAATTAGTAACACATGGTTTCTAAAATTAAAAACACATGGTTTCTAAAAAAAAGTACACATGGATTCTAAAACTAAAAACACAGGGGGTCCTAGTGGTAGGGGGTGACCTATGGATGTGTAATGTGTGTGTCTGTCAGAGAGAGGGGGTTTGGGAATAGATAGGGGGTGGGAGCTAAGTGTAGTTGGATGAGTTGGGGAGTGAAAGTGAGTGGAGAGAGAAATGTTTTAGGGGGATGTGTGTGTTAGAGAGAGAGGAAGGGAGGTGTTAGGGGTTTGGGGTGCGGGGGGTGGTGACATATAGGTGTTAGTGGTAGGGGGGACATAAGGGTGCGTGCGCACGCGCGCGTGTGTGTGTGTGTGTGTGTGTGTGAGAGAGAGAGAGAGAGAGAGAGAGAGAGAGAGAGAGAGAGAGAGAGAGAGAGAGAGGGGGGGGGTTAGAGGTAGGGAGAGGAGGAGGGGAGGTTAGAAAGAGTTAGGGGTAATAGGGGGGTGGTGGGGGACATAAAATAGTATATATATTGTTATAATTAGAAAATTAGTCAAATGTAAAGTTATAGGATTCCCCAACGTGCACATGTTATAGTCTTACAAAACGCATGCATGTTTTATATTAATATAATGTGTGTGCATTTGCATTTATCATTGGTGAGAACATAAATTTGAATTTAAACAAAATGTGAGCGCATTTAGTCACACTATAGACAATCCTCCACCCATTCTATCCTAACATTCTTATGCCTATGTGTTTTCTTTGGACTTTTCTTCGGATTCATCATGCATAGCGGCCTTGGAGTATCATAAACCATGGCTAATTGAACATTATATCCAAATTTTTATTATTGTAGTGTTTAGCCGTTGGTTACAGTATGTTGTACACCTCCGTTTTTTATGAAATTTTAGAAATAAATATGGTTTTTTTGCAGATTCCAAATATGTAATTTTTAACAAGAATATATAATTTTTTCTATTTTTTCTTATTTATCTTATGTCATCACTCCTCAACTCAAAAAACACACTATTAGTATTTCATCCATAACTCTTTCGTTTCTCAACCATTTTGAAAAACAATTCTATGGTGCACTAAGGGCACCGACCTCTACATGCTATAAAAAAACCATTTCCAAATAATTGCATTAAGACATTCAAACATTGCAGCCACAATTGAAATATTGGTTTTGAGGTTTGATCACTTAGATAATTAAAAAAAATTGAAAAAAATATTATTTTTGTTTTTGGAAAAATAGTCGTGCACTAGTATTATCTGCTCTCTATATTTATACCACTTTTTTAATTTAATTCCATCATTTAGTCACTCAAAGGTTGCATCCACAAAAATATATACCTTATAATTTGTCCCAAAAATAAAATGTGCTTGGTAAAAAAGATCTAACTTTGGATAGTTAAGAACATTTTCGATAGAAAAAAATTATATATTTGGAAACATCATTCAATTTCCTACATTTCAATTTTTTACTCATCGCAAGATTCATTGTGTAAGTGTCTCAAAATATCCATGTTAGTTGATGGATGCCTATTTTTTCAATTTGCTATTGCATCTAACATGTCAAGAGAGACCCTCATTAGCTGGCACACACACGTTGATCCTTCTCAAGTAGAGGAAAGGGAAATTTGTATTGGGTATAGAAGATCATTTACATGACAAGAGGAAATGGAATACCTTTGTAGAGGCTTAATACAAGATATTAATGAAGGTTGTATGATTGCAATTTTGTCTACAAAAGATGCATGCGGTTATCCATTCTAGATTGCAAAAGTTATAAAGGTCAATAAAGAAAATGAAGAAGTTAAATACATTGAATTACATTGGTATGTAACGGACACACACCCATTTGATGGTGTGTATAAGCCAAAGATGGTGGTTGAGAAAAAGGTTTGCAAAAAGAGAAAAAGAAAGGGTCAAAATGTAAATCATCATCGCATTGGCATTTTGAACTTAGAATATATTGACATACTAGTTTATGACTTCTAGTTGACAAAGAAAGGAACTCTTCAATCAAATACTATAGATATTATCAAAAGACTGGTGGCACAAGAAATAGTTCCATCAGGGGAGTTTGTTAAACCAAGGCATATATCGAGAAAGAATTCATATGTCATATGAAATGTTGGGCATACATGAAGACTCGGACGATGCACCTATTGATAGTAGAGAAGAATACTTGTCATCTAAATATTCATCTCATCATTCATCTGAAGAAAATGTAGTTTTTGACGGTGTGTTAGAATCCATGTGTTGATTCCAAT
Organism: Pseudotsuga menziesii; assembly: GCA_001517045.1. Classification (NCBI taxonomy): domain Eukaryota; kingdom Viridiplantae; phylum Streptophyta; class Pinopsida; order Pinales; family Pinaceae; genus Pseudotsuga; species Pseudotsuga menziesii. The sequence goes on from LPNX010347750.1 coordinate 128,098, forward strand.
ATTTTCACATGAAACATTTAATCCTTTTTATTAAGATGACATTGTTTATGTGGCAACTCTAAAGTAGTGTTTCAATTTTAATATGAGTAGCTTCTACATCTTATTGTTTAATATATGATTTTACTATGAGTATTATCATAAATTCCTTTCTTTTATATCGAAAGAGTGGTCTAATAATTTCTTGAATAATTTAATTTTAATATAGTGCAAGTTTTATATAGTGTTACTAAGAGATTTAATAAATATAATTTTAAATTATGATAAAACCATATAATTTTGCCAATTTTTTAAATAGTGTGCTACCAGTAATGTTAACCCAAAAAATTACCTGATTAGCTCTACATGACCTACACCACACAAATAAATCCATTTCACTACCCTCATTGACTCCCACACCCTAGTAAAGGCTCAAAAAACATAAAAAGGGCTTAAAAACCCCTAAAAAGAGCCAAAATAGCTCTCATAGGGGCTAAAACACCTAAAAGGAACTAAAGAATGGACAAAAGGGGCTTAAATCCCTAAAAGGGGCTAAATCCTTGACCAAGGGCTTAAAACCCTAAAAACTCAAGAAAAAACTATAAATATAGCGGTGGGGGTCATTCTCAAAACACTCCTCGTTTGCCTACCATTACTCTACCCATGTGAGTGCATTGAGACCCACTTCTCTCAAGCAATTCAACCCTCGCCATCATTTTCTTCATTAGCCACATCCCATGTGTGTTGAGCTTAGTTCCACACCATTCAAACCAATAAGGAGAGGCTGCTTCTTGAGCCAAGGCATGGTGGCCCATCTTTAATTAAAGAGATTAGGTATAATGATATGCATGCTTTGTTTGTTTTTATTTGCAGATTAGATGTATGTGTAGTTGATTTTTAAGAATATATTGGAAGTTCTCCATTGATTACTTGTTGCAGGTTTATTTTTCTAACAGGTTTATTGCATGGTTTTGTATGGTTCACTAACCTTTTCCTGCAAGTTTCTCTTCCATCCACAGAGACCCTATCCTTCTATCCTATAGACGAAAGGTAGTCATTTCTTCTTGTAGCTAGGGTGAAATCCCTACTATAGCTTGGTGACCATATAAGGTCGATTCCAATGGATCCTTGGGTTTTTACAGTTTATTTCCAGTTTTTTAACCTAGTTTAGATTTCTGTTGATTTCTAGTTTAGATCTCTATTTTTGTCATTAATATTACCAATCGAGCCCCCTTAGGGCTGAAACAAGCCCATTTGGGAACAGTACCTATTATTTTTGTTCGTTCCCAGCTCCTTGTTTAAAAATTTTCACTTTTCGGGCCAGATCACTCCTATCGGGCTGAAAAGAGCAACCCAGTTGCTCATTTAGCCCTGAAAGGCACTAATTCACCCCCAAGAGCCCGATAGCTTCTGTTTTTGGTTTTTGGGTGACCCCCTCACCTGTTTTGGGAAAAAACTAGCAACCCCCTCGCCACATTAGCCATGAAAAGGGCGACCTATCTCTCAGGGTTCAGTTTTTTGTTGTTCGTACTGTCAATGCGGCCCTACCGCCACTGTCCAGTAGCCTGTTTGTTTCTACAAACAATTTTTTAAGTTGATGATATTTGATTAGGTGTTATTACATATGAATATGTTCTAGGTATTAGCTAAAATACTGTAATTTAATTTTCAGTTTTTTCACTTAAATAATTGGAAATTAACCTCTTTCCAAAGCCCTTCCTCCTCTACCCAGTCATCACCCTCCGAGGTATTCTGGGATAAGATGAAGGGTTGAGCTCGTATAGGAATTTATACATGTTATTTCTTAAGACCACTAAAAACGAGTGACTTTGAAGGTAGAGGGGGTTCTAGGCCCAAGGGGACTCACAGCGTTCACGTCCTTTTTGTTGACTGACCTTGCACTCGAGGAGTGACCTGAGGATCTATAGGTGGGATTAGTCCCACTTTCTTGAGAGCCCAACACTCTTTCTTGGGTGAAGAGGAATACATGCATAAGGTAGTTACCTAGCAGGTCTGCAATAGTTTCGGTTCGTTATTTGTATGTTTAAAGTTTTATGTTTCAAAAGTTCACTGGTTTCATAACAAGTTTCCCATTCTGTAATCTCTGTAACAAACTAGAAACATCTGCAAAGTATCCATAAACCATAATTTAAGTCACCAAACTAATAACAGAAAGTAATTTAACAATGAACAATCTTAAATACACTAAACATGCACATAATCACACCAATTAAGCCAACCAAACTCAGTTCACAATGTTGAGCCAACCCATTAAAATCTATCAATCTACATTAATTCAAAACCTTGCAGTATTTGAAGAAATTCCCTGATTTCTTTAACCATGGGAAGTACTTGGGCTCAGCCCTGAAACTCATTGTGAGGAGTACCACAGGAACCCAAAAGCAGCTGGTCACTGAGAGGAATTTCCAGGCGAAATGGGTAACAACCCCTACCGATTGACTCGATCTCCTGTGAGGAAAAATCCAATCATTGTCTCCTTGCATTCTTGGTGGTCGAGTGACCACCTAAAATCCAATAGGAAGACACTAAAAATGGGGTCCATAACGTCATTACTAGATTACACCATTTGATCTACCAACCAGACAAAATTGATCCCCCGTGCTCTTCTTCAGGCCTAAGAGGCAATCCAGCACAGTTTGGGTCCTTGAACCAACACCGTTGAGACCATTCTCGATGACCCTCTACACTATCAGAAGGCCACACAGCCTCTAACTTATACTCAGACTCATATCAATATGATCCAGACTTACATACTGCACCATCTAGCCCCATGGCTGGTGTGAACCTAGATCCATTTTCTGGAATGGTCATTTGCAGTGGACCCATGTCCATGCCTCAAGTTACAACCAACACCCTTGAATTTTTTCCTAATACTGGCATGCAGACTGTGCTAACTCAAATGCCTCCACATGTACCCACCAATCAAATTGTCCCACCTATCATACCTGGGCGCAGTGGCCCTTCCATTCACATTGTCCCACCTATCATACCTGGGGGCAGTGTCCCTTCCGCTCACACCGTCCCACTTTCCATACCTGGAGACAGTGGTCCATCCACAACTGTGCCACAAGTACCCCCAGTCATTGAGGGACATCATGTTCCTGCAAACCCCACTACCATTTCCAGTCCTTCCCATATCAACCTAGGTTCTAACCTCCCATTCATGGAACCCCTCAACTTTTCTGACTTGGCCATGTTAACCAAAGAACCTATATTCCATTAAGCCTTTTGGCCTCCCATGTTAACATCCCTAAGTTTGAAGGGAAGGAAGGAGAGTTCCCCCAAAAAAATATAATCATGTTTCATCTATGGTGCTCATCAAACAACATTATAGATGAATCGATCAGACTCAGAATTTTCCAATGCACCCTCACAGGTGATGCGACCAAGTGGTACATTGAGCTACCACAAGTGAAGTACCCAGACTTCAACTCCTTGGCCTTTATGTTCCTACAGTATTTCCAACTCCCTGTTAGATATGATGAAGGGGTGGAAATATTTCTATCTTGCCACAAAAACACTGTGACTCACATAACCGACCACATCCATGAGTAGCAGCGACGTCAGAGCTTATGCAAGATCAAGCTTGATGACAAGATCTTCCTTGACTCATTCTTAAAAACCTTGCTGCCACCCATATCTAAAGACATTTCCTTTGAACATCCCCAAACACAGGAAGAGGCCATCTTGAAGGCCTAACAGTTTGACCTCATTTACACATAGTCTGGATACCTCTACACCATCATTCCAGATGCTCCCCATGCAGGCACCTCCTATCGGGATGTGCCAGGGTCATCCCATGCCGTAGATGGCATCATAGTCTCTATCTCCCACCAATCACAACACCACTCGGCACCACCTATGATGCCACTGCAACCAAGAAACACCCCTATTGTCGCATTTTATACCCAAATCTTATCACCACCATGTGATAAGACCCTTGACTTACATAATTTCCCTTAATCCCAGCACTTGGACTGGAAACCCATGTTGTTTGTCAATCTTTCATGAAAATACTCAGCACCGCACTTTCCCTGTTAACCATCAGTGGTACCTTGCTTGCACAGCCTGTATCTTTTTTTCCATAAGCGGTGCCACCGCATATGGCCATTGGTCCATAAGCGTTTCTAACCTAAATCGCTCCGTCATAAGAGGAGAAAAGAGGTACCCTAGGTAAAATGGAAAAAATAGAAGTTTCTCGAGGCTTCTAGATCATGAGCCTCATGTCCTCCCTTATCCCTATCATAGTGGGTCATTGAGCTCGAGATCCCCCCTCATAGGATCTTAGAGGCCACCTCACCCACAAATATCTCAACGATCCCTATCCATTGAGACTTATAAATGAAAGCTCATGTCCATGGTTGAGGTGGAGAGCTATAGAGGTATTGTTATGATGTTTGATTGACCACTTGGCCCAAGCCATTTGAGAGCATAGAGAGCAAAGTTGGAGCTTATGGGGATAAAAGTGTTGGTTTCATGGAGATGCATGTTGACACTAAGTATTAATTGGTTGTAAAATTCTCCATTCATCTTAATGCAAAGCTGATTTCCATCCCACATTACTGTTGTTTTGATTTCGCATGTAAATATTGTTAGATTCCTTAGTCACTAACATGGATAAGTAGATGATGTTCTGGTAGCTTTGATGTGTTTGTATCTTTGATCTAATTGCAGGTACATAGGTTCACTATCGAAGCGACATTCCAGGTGTTTACAACATCCAGGGAGGGTCTTCATCCTTTGTCGTTCACTCATTTGTTCTGGATCTGAACCATTCGGACCAGAGGAACGACTTCTGTCCGAAGAAGGTGAAATATTCATGCTTACAAATCTGGTGACCATACTGGGGAGTAGATATATGTATCATTTGATATGATCTTCCTCAATTCTTCAACTCTTATCTGAATCCAAGCTCCCTCTCCAACTCTCTTCAGTCAGATTTGCTATCTGACTCAGTGGATTTTGGTTTGAAACTTTCAGATCTGTCTAGATCTGAATTATTTTGACCTTTTATGCTCTCTTTTATTCTCAATCTATCAGTTTTTACCTTGATTTGGTATTTTTTGACTTGATCTGTCGTTCTCCTTTGTGTTTTGGATTTATACAGGGAACCATGCTTATGCAGTTGGCAAGAAGCGGTGCCACTACCTGAACCTAGTTAGTAGCACACGGTGCCACCACCTGGGTCCTATTGGCAAGAAGTGATGCTGGTCCATAACTGCTCTGTCAAGACCCCTACAGCACGGTGCCAGGTAGGCATCATTCCAAGACCTCTTTTTTCTCATTTTTTGCAAAACATTTGAGTTGATTTGCTTTCTGCCCTACACTGACAGACTTGTGTAGTAGAATCTGATGCTTGTGGTTTGAAATTTTATGGTTAAAGATTGGTTTAATTGGAAAATTCAAAATCTAGGTTAGGCTTATTGATTGTTCATTCACTTTTGTGCTTGTTGGTTGTGATTTTGAAAGGACTTCTTGTTTCTTGAAAATCTTAGGGTGTTAGTAAGATCTCTTTTCATTGTTGTTACATATACTGAAAGAAAAACATTTGATTAGCATCTTAGTTTCATTTTTTGTGTTCATAGAGAACTTCTTTTTCTTCCTTTAAAACAAGAATTTTTTTTACTGAGATTAGGGTATCATCATTGAGCATAAGACATTGGATCTCTGATTGGCCTTACAAGATTTCAGGCTCTTTATGTTCTTCTTTCTCTTATGCATTTAGTACTATCTCATCAAAATAAAAATATGGTAGTTTTAAATAAGATTTATCTATGTTTTAAGAAAAATTGAAAAATAGAGTGCATATGCATGTAGAGTGATTCTTGTTTTTCTTTTAGGAAAAGAGATTCTTCCCCTTCTTATTGCTTTTAGAAAAGAGACATCAATTTGGAAAGTGTTGCTTGTCTTTGATTTTGTGTTCAAGATTGTTGTTTGGAAATATTTTTGGTTTTGAAACAAAAGAAAATACTCTCTTTCCCTCCGATAGGTAGGCATACTGAATGGTAAAGTGAAGTATTTGCATACACATATTGCATGGTTTTACTTTTTCTGCCAAAACACCATGCATTCACCTAACCGTCCACTTTAAAATTAATGGTAGTTATAGGTTAAAATTTACATAGCAATTCGAGTGGTAGGCTAGAGACGTGTTCGGGCATCGTTAAGCGTAGGAGCTTTCGTTATTTGTCCAAATTACATCATGGGACTCGTGCAATTCTTCCACGTATCGTCGGTATATCGAATGGCCTTTCACATACCCTTGAGGTATATAGAAAAGTACTTCACGTACTCGATTGTATATCGAAAGGCCCCTTGTGTATGGTTATGCATTAGATAGTACTACTACCGATTCGAGCTCCCACGTACCTTGAGTATATCAAAAGACCCCACTAGGATACCTTATCTAGCTGAGAAAATCCCTTTGGCCATCTTGCTTGGAGCCATACACCGAAAACAACATTCGAGGAGATTACTATGCACATACCCTAGAGGTATATCGTGAGTGGCACCTTCTTGACAATCCTAGTGAGAGACCTACCTATTTGAACTCCTCCTGTCATTTTAAGTGTGCTTGTTTGACCTATAGCTTGTGTAGGGAAATTGTTTGGTGTGCTTTCTAGTTTTTCAGACCCTAGGTTAGATAGGAACTGTACAAACTGGCTAAACATAGACAGTCTAGAAGAGTACGAGTCTTGCCACCCGATTTTATTCCTAGTTCAAGAGAAAATCCAATGGAAGCTATCAACCAAGGAGATGCTACCACCTCCCAAGTGGGAGATAATGTGGTTGCAAAAAGTGGAGGACCATATTATTCACACTTGCCTCCCTTGGTCCAACAACCTTCTCAGGAAAACACCTCGTTCCATTCTCCCATAGAAGGCCATGTTGATGATACTACCTATTTGGATTATGGTCCCAATGCTCCATTTTGGGATACCTCTATAGGACAGGACATTGCCCAATTTGGCACCCATTTAAACTTTTCTGAAGAGGTTTCTCCAGATGAAGAAGAATGTAGACAATACTAGGCAGCCATTCTATGGACACATGAGATTGAGAATAAAATAGATGATATATTGGGCACACCACCACCATGTTCCGCAACTGTGCCTATGGGATATCATTCACTTGGAGATTCTATGAGACCCATTGAACCAATTATAGATCACACAATGACTCCACACAACCCAGGAAAAATTTTCAACCCCACCACCTCCTATGTTATGTTTGTTCCTAATCCTCCTGGGTCTTCTGCACTTGGGGCCCAACCTTCAATTCATGTTTCGTCATTACCTTCTATTCTAAGGGGGAAACCCCCAGCACGACCTACGCTATTTGGAACTGGAATTACCCCTATTCAAGGAAAGACCTCTAACATAGAACAATATACAGTTTATGTCCCTCCCACCCATACTAATATGGCTAATCCCCCATCCAGTTCAGGTCAGCCCTTGGGGGCACAAACTGTAACCATTCAATCTTCTGGAGGTTATGGTTATCAAATACCTGTAGGAAATATTAATTGTACATTTAATCCTACAGGAATACCTTATGCTATAATTCCATACCCTAGTAATAGTTTCACGCCATGGGGACAGCCTAGATGGTATTACATGCCAGCTATGGGGGGGATACCCATACATACTGCGGGAGGTGCCGGAGGACCGCCTCATGGAGGTCCTCCTCCTGGGGGGCCTAATGGGCCTAGAGGGCCTGGTGGTTTTCCTCCTTATGGTCCTAATGGTCCTGGTGGTACTAGAGGGCCTCTTGGATTTCCCCCTAATGGCCCTGAAGGGTCTGGTGGCCCTCCTCCTAATGGTTCCGGAGGCTCTGGAGGTTTACCTCCTAGTGGCCTTAGAGGGTTTGTTGGTCTGCCTCCTGGTTGTCCCAGTGGTATTGGTGGTCCCAATGGTCCTGGTGGTCCTCCTCCTAGAGGCCTTAGTGGTCCTAACAGTTCTAATCCCGGAAATCAACCCCCTGTGGGTGGATTCTCTGGTAGTTCTTCATGATAACAACCTATACATAAGTCTACTTACGGTCCTACTGGTAATTATATGCCATATAAATATTACCAGTATGTGCAACCTAACCATCAGTTACCTTTCCTAGAAACTGTGTACTTTCCTTACTTATCCAAATTGATTAATGACCCCATTCGACACAATCCCTCATGGCCTCCCATTCCGGTAATGTTACCATCGGACATCCCAAAGTTCGATGGGAAGCAGGGAGACGATCTAAAAAACCATGTTATGACATTCCATCTGTGGTGTTCTTCAAACTCCCTCATGGATGATTCAGTTTGGTTACGAAATTTTCAGCGAAATTTGACCAGTACAGCCATGAAGCAGTACATTGAACTCCCACAACATTCATTTGTGAATTTTGGCTCCTTGGCAATCGTGTTTCTTACACACTTTTATCTCCCTATCCATTATGAAATGGGTACTGATCTCTTAACTTCTCTGCGACAGAACACCTCCACCCACATATCCGATCATATCCATGAGTGGAGAAGGCAAAGAAGGATTATTAAGGCCCCTATTTCGGATCAATTATTAGCTGATTGGTTTACCAAATATTTGTTGCCTCCTATTGCCTGAAATGTGGCCATCGATGATGTCGTTACTGAAGAGCGGGCTATTAGTCGAGCCCAGTATCTAGACTTGTTCTATTCCTAGTCTGGAACTCTTTATGACTTGATTCCTCAAGCTCCTCGCCCAAGCAACGATCCCGCTAAGAAACTAGCTGAAGTACCTGTTGATGGGATTGTTGGTTCAATCCAGTTCCTGTCAGCAGCAAAACCTGGAAAACAACCCTATAATTCCACCCATACTCCTTCGAATCCTAAGGTTCCAGTCGAGGTCAATTCTATTCAAAGTACTCAAACCTCAGGTAATAATAAAAAGAAGGGTAAAAATAAGAATAAAAAACTCGGAAACCAACAGGAGAATCCAAGACCAACCAACAATGATAACGATAAAGGGAAGAGAAAAGCAAAATATCCATGTCTGCTATGAGGAGGTGACCATTTCAAAAATGAGTGTCCACGTCGGTATGAGATCTCCCAATTTCTGAAATCAAATTCTGCACCTGCAGTACTCACTGATCCTTTTCACTCTCAACAACAACTGATAGACCACATGTCTAATCAGGGGAATTCTAGTTTGTCAAAGGAAATTTGTATGATTTCCTCAGATACCATTAATCTGCAAACTCGAAGTCAAAATTATGACAAACCTGTAGACAAGAAAGAAGATCATTCTTCTTTAGGGAAAGCTCCCTCTATTGGTTCTCCTAAATCCTCGTCTACTTCTCCCCTAACCATCGAGAAGCTTACTCTCGACATGATTTTGCGTCCACCCAAGAGTACTCTTCGGAAGGCTGTATTTAACCCTAATGCCCAAGATGCTCAATTTTATAATGTAGTTGAAGATCTCACTTAGGCACCTTGTTCAATGTTTACCTTAGAAGTACTCCAAATTTGTCCTACACAGCGCAAAAACTTGTTAACAGCATGAGGAGCTTTAGACCCAGATAATACTAATTTGATTCAATTCAATATTGAGAACTATAAGTCTAGGTTACCTCATAAAATTTATTTTCAAATCATTACGAAAGTAGTGGGAAAGAATGTTTTTAGAGTGGTACTAGATGAAGGAGCTTCGACCTCGGTTTTGTCTCTATCTTGTTGGAAATCTCTCAGCTCTCCCGAGCTTGTAACATCACCTACAAATCTCAAGGCCTTTGATGGATGAGGTTTCCAGCCCCATGGTCTCATATCATATCTCACAGTTGATCTTGGGGGAAAAACCATTTCTATTCAAGTAGAAGTGGTAGATGCCCCGTTAGATTACAACCTCATTCTAGAAAGAAATTGGTTTTATGCCATGACTGCTGTCGCTTTGACAATATTTCGAACAGTCCAATTTCCACATCTAGGGAGAATTGTTACTATAGACCAGATCAATTTCTATATGCTGGATGTTACTACCTCTACAACTAATAACATCCCCATGTTAGGCAAGTCCCCTCCTCCTTACCGGTCGATTGGGGTAGGCATGTTGAAGGATTCATCCCTTATGGGGATTTTTCCATCCACTCCTCCTAACACGGATGACGTGACAGTACATATGATTTCCTCTTTTGATTGTGAGCCTAAGGGCAAACAAATTGTTGATTCCACCTCATTGAGTTCACATGAAGCAATGTATGACACCATTCAAACCCTTTCTGATGATTACACTGATGACCTTCATCTAGTGGCTTTAGATCCTTACCATTTACCCTAATAGTTAGAACCATCCCTTCCTATTCTAGATTATCTATCTGAGACTTTTCCTTCCGACGAGTCCATTATGTAGATCATGAGTACGGATGAGTCCATTTGGGGGGATCACCATCATAGATCCATGTTCCTCCCCAACACCAGTTTGGTTAACCATGATTACGCATCCCTGTTTCCTGCTGATATTGTCAACATACCCCAAAGTCCCATATTGTTGCAAGACACATATTCTGAAGGAAACCTTTACAACATTACTCAGATGAATCCGATTGACATATCAGCCAATCCTGGTACCATCGAGCATGTTCATGTTGGGAAGAACTGCTCAACAGATGAATCTAAATCATACAGGGCACTTTTCAAAGAATTTCGTGATATTTTTTCCTGGTCCTATGAAGATATGACGGGGATTGACCCATCCATTGTGGTCCACGAGATTAAAACCTATCCCATGGCCAAGCCTGTTAGGAGGAAACTAAGGAAATTCCATCCACATAAGGTCGCAGCTATTAAAGCTGAAATTGAGAAACTTCTTAAAGCTAGGTTTATTTACCCCGTACCCTTGACAGAATGGGTATCAAATGTTGCCCCTCTCAATAAAAACTAGGGAACCATTGGAGTCTGTATCAACTTTAGGGATTTGAATAAATCTTTTCCCAAGGACAACTTTCCTACTTCGCACATTTATCAGTTTATCGACAACTGTGCTGGAAGTGTCATCTTCTCATTTATGGATGGCTTCTCTGGCTATAATCAGATTGAGATATTACCCACCAATCAGCACAAGACTACATTCATTTTCCCATGGGGAACCTTTGCATATAAGAAGTTACCTTTTGGTTTGAAAAATGCTGAAGCCACATTCCAACGTGTGATGTCCTATGCGTTTCACGATATTAAACATATTGTTGAACCGTACCTTCACGACCTCCCTGATCATTCACAGCGATGGGAGGACCACCCTGGTCATCTTAGAGATATTTTCCTAAGATATCATCATTATAATATACGGCTCAATCTGCATAAATGTGTTTTTTGCATTGAGACGGGACATCTGCCAGGTTTTGTGGTCTCCAAAGATGGCATCTAGATAGACCCTTTGAAAATTGCCACCATTTTGGTTCTACCAGCCCCAACTAATCTCCTTGAACTCCAAAGTTTGCAAGGGAAGGAAAACTTTCTCCGCCATTTCGTATGCAATTTCGCAGAGAAAACGCATGATTATATGCGTCTCCTTAAAAAGAAAACTCTGTTCTTTTGGGATGACCAAGCCCAACGCACCTTTGATAATCTCAAACACGCTCTGACTCATTCACCCATGATACACCCCCTAGATTATTCAAAATACTTTCTCTTGTATGTTGCTGCCTCCGCTACTACCATTGCTATGGTTTTGGTGCAGGAAAATCCCCATAGTTAGGAGCATGTGATTTACTATGCGAGTAAGAATCTTATGGATTTCGAAACCCAATATTCACGTGTGGAGAAGCTAGCATTGGCCACGATCATTGCTGTACAAAAATTTCGTCACTACATTTTGCTCCACACAACCACGGTATTGGCAGACTTGAACCTTATGTATTACATCCTGACTCGTCAGGTACTCAGGGGCAAGTACTCCCGATGGATAGTCATACTACAGGAGTTTGATCTGGAATTTTCCAAAGCCATATCAAAGAAATAATTGGTCTTTGTTGAGCTCATGTGTAATCTTCCCTGTGCTGCAATAGAATCTGAGCCCAGTGATTCATTTGCCGATGAATTTATTTTCCTGATCAGCACTACCGATCCATGGTATGGATATTTTCTTATTTATCTCCAAACACAATGATTTCAGCCGCATTTATCCCATGGCGATCGCCGTCGTATCCGTCACAACGCAAAATACTACCTCATCATGAATGATACCTTTTATAGATGTGGGATTGATTCTATTCTCCGGTGATGCCTCACCCATGAGAAGGCTAAACATGTGTTGAATGATTGCCACTCTGGAGCATGTGGCAGTCATTTATCTAGGATGGCTAGAGCCCAGAAAATCCTTCTCACTAGCTATTTCTGGCCTTCAGTCTTCAAATACTGTCATGAGGCTGTTAAGAAATTCCCACCTTGTCAACATTTTTATCCGAAAAAGTGCACACATCCTGCTCCGCTACACCTCGACATTGCCATTGGCCCATTTACCAAGTGGGGGATTGACTTTATGCATTGTAATCCTACCTCAGCCGAGGGGCATGGTTACATCATCATATCTACGGACTATTTTACAAAGTGGGCAGAGGCCATCCCTACATATGCATAAGATGGTAAGACTATCGCTCTCTTCTTGTTCAATCATATCATAGCTAGATTTGGAGTGCCGCAGTCCATCGTTACTGATCACGGATCACCTTTCCATAATCAAATGATGGAGGAATTGAGTGCCAAGCTAGGTTTTCACCATGAAAACTCTACACCATATTATCCACAAGCTAATGGTCAAGTAGAGGCCATTAACAAAGTTTTGAAAACTATGCTTCGTCGGATGGTTGGAGATCATAAATCCAATTGGAACCATGTTCTTTCCTCCGGTCTATGGGCTTATAGGACTTCGGTGAAAACAGCTACTCATTTCACACCATTCCATCTTGTCTATGGACACAAAGTTGTCTTATCGATTCAATGTCAGATTTTGTCTTTACAACTTGCTGTCGAACGTCTCCCAAACACTTCCGCAGAGGAAGAAATATTTTTGTACTTGAATAACCTTGACGAGACTCATAGAGATGTTGCCTTGGGTAATGATCCACATAAGAAACACGTCAAGGAGCGGTATGATAAATCTGTCCAACCTTGTGCCTTTAATGAGAGTGACCTAGTTTTGACTTATGACCAAAGATATGACAAACTAGGGAAAGGAAAGTTCGAGTCCATGTGCTATGGTCCTTTCATCATTTCTAAAGTTTTAGAGAAAGGGGCCTATGAGCTCGTTGACTACAATGGAATCCCTTCAGGGAAACCTCGCAATGGGTTGTACCTGAAGAGGTACTATGCCTAGGTCTTTCTTGGATAGTATCTTGTATATATGTATATTGCTTGACTTTCAGTGTGCTTTTAGTATTTTCAATATGGTTTTGAGTTTAGTGTCCGCATTTGTTTATACCATTTTTTGGTCATGCACAACAGATGGATTTCTACGGCTTTGCTGATGGTGCTTGCTGCCACACCTTGAATCTCGCCTCAGCTGCTTGGGTCCTCTATTCCCCAGCTGAAGATTTGGCCAGTTCAAGAGCGGTTTGTATTGGTCCCACTACCAATAACTTCGTCAAGTATCGAGTAGTCATAGGTCTTCTTACTGAAGCTATCTCCCACAATGTTCATAATCTAGTATTCTTTATGGACTCACAACTCATGGCTTGTCATCTAAACCATGTTTATACCATTATAAATCTCGTGCTTCTCCGCCTCTTCTAGATGGTACGCTTGTTAGAAAGATCATTTGATTCCATTACTTATAGGCACATCCCTAGGGAACTTAATGTTGTTGCCGACTCATTAGCTAATTACATCCTAGATTGGCATATTGCCCATTCATGACATTAAATCAAATATGGTTCATTGTAAATAAACAATTAAAGACACATAAAACTCATGTAAAATACATTCACCATTTGAGACATATAAACACTAGGTAAAAGTTTGTATATATATATATATATATATATATGAACATGTTTACAAAAATAGGTCACGAGACTTCATCTGAAGCACGTAGGCTTTTAGGCAAAAATCACCATACAAAATCCTGAAGCTGTCAGCTTTTAGTAGATATCTCATACACACAATGTCTAGTGATGATCGTGGTAGCACATCACTGCTTGGGCTACTCTACGTAGCAACCTACTAAATCGACCCAGTACTCCCGCTATAGGTCTCTGATACCTCCTTGGAGGTTATCAATGGAAGCGTCAGGGATATCCAAGGTCAACCTCTCTAGGTTTTCCTCTAACTCCCCGGTGATATCATCGCCTTGCCGTACAAAGCAGGCTCCAACTCGTCTATCCAGTGGGGAAGCTCCATCCAGTCATGCTGCTCCAACATCTGCATGAATATTTTCAAGTCTCGTTACTTAACATAAAAAATATAAAACATCAAAAAACATAAAAACATTTTATCCATTTTAGGGTTTCTTGCTTCTTACCGATGTCACCCCACTGTCCACCAGGTGGGAGCGGTAGGTCAAGGTCTCTACTGAAGTCCGTACCTGCATAAGCATAATCCTCCACCATGAGGATCTAATCTTGGATCCATCTGAAGAATGGGTCACCGAACTTCACCTTCCCTCTACCTGCTTCAGTACGAGCCATAATTCGTACCCACCTATGCTTACGGGGGTCTCGTTCTCTCAGCTCTGTGAAGACCACTTGAGGTCTCATCTGTGGTACCTACTCAAAGAATAAGAAGGATAGAATGGAACCAAATCCAAACTGCTTCAGTTCTCCCTGCCGACACTTAATCAACTGATTTTTGAATATCGGAAGGAGGGCTTCCACCAAGTTGAATACTGCAGGTGCCATGGCCTCTATGGCATATAGCATGTGTGCCCTAGAGTCCTAGTGCACTCCCTGACTCCTGACCATTCTCTGCATAGTAAATAGGACAGTCCGTAGAGGTCCATCCATCATTGCCTTTATGGGGATTTTCTTCCCCAATGTCCTCGTCCCTGGGATACAGTGAAGGTCTATCAACTCTTGGGTGGTAATATCCCCTCCTCGGGAACCTATCACCGAGATAGGGGAACCCCATCTCGAGAGTCTAGTCAAGAATTAGATGTCGTCTACCTCTACTTTCAGAATATGAGCTCCAACCTCAAAGTGTTGTTGCTCTGGATTCCACATCTAGAATATGTGCTCTAGCAACTGCTCATGTGATACCATGCTTGGGGTCCGGAAGAATTTCAGGAGCCCACAGTCTCATAATGTGGCTATACAACCCACATTCCTTTCAATGAAAGTGTCATCATTGTCATGTTGTCTTTCTTTCCATATCACCATGATTAATCAGCAAAAACATGCAAAAAACAATCATAACACATATTAGAATCATCCTTAATCATTTAAATTCAAAATAATGATTTATTTTTACTTTTGTTATCATTTTTAAATCTTCACGGCCGGCACCCCCTATGCGTCGTTGAATACAGGCGGTGGCACTGCCTATGAGCCTTGTTTTAGGCGCGGTTCTAGCAAGGTACCACGTATCTCGCAAGGGATAAGCATGGTGCCCATCCCCATGGTTTTAGGGATTTCAATACAAGCCCAAAGTCCCATCAAAATAAAAAATTGAGACTATGAAAAGGAAGAGTAAGGTTTTAACTGTTACCTAGAACTGACGGTGCTCAAATCCGACAATCGAAACTCTCAATATCAGCAACTGAAGGTCTGACTAGGAAAGTGCTCCAAATGCTCTCCACTATGGGTAAATAGTAAAATGATTTGTTTTTTCACTATTTACATGACTTTTATACACATTTTTGGGTCTGACATGCTATAGTTTTGATTTAAAATCTCCTTTTATTTGAAATTTATCAGTCATAATCCCTTAATGTTAGTTATGAGCGCATTTAACACCTGTTTTTGAGTCGATTGCAGGATAGAAGAACCACAACAGTAAAGCTTTGGGAGTTTGCTTATGACTTTTTCGTACTACCATAAAACGGAAAAAGACGATAAGTGTTTGTTACGACACTTTGGTCACACTCTTAAAACCTAGTATCAAAGGTTCGAGTCCATTTCTGATTCTTTCGGCTCGTAAACACTAACATTGTGTAAAGAAACCTTATGGAATCTTCTTTTAACCCTTTTCAGGCTCCTTAAACATGAAAAGATCGTCAAGTCCATTTCCAATTCTTTCTAGGCTCGTAAAAAGTAACATTGTGTAAAGAAACCTAATGGAGTCCCCTTTAAACTCTTTTTAGGCTCCTTAAATACAAAAATATTGTCGAGCGATATTGTCTTCTTCATGCTCGTTAAAGCATTCGAAGAGTTATCTTTTCGATGGTAGGTTATCTCTTTTTCGATTCGGATAGACTATTTATGGAAAAGGAACACTCCAGCCAATCATGACTGGAAGAGTTCTCTAAGGTATGATTTTACACTTTTTCAAGCCTTAGGGACTAAATCATACAAAAAAGGACCCCTTTGGAGTCTTCTTCCATAATCATTTAGACTCTCTAAACATGAACGATACTAAGTTTTCTTTCATTGGACTCGTTAAATTAAACATTGAGAGACCCGCTTTTTGGGAATAAACCACTCCTCTCTCAGGTTCGTAAAACATATGAGTTTGGACTTGTCTTCAGACAAGATATACAGAGTGTTTGTTACCCTCTTTGAACTCGTAAAACTGAAAAGAGGCACTCATCAATCATGACGGGGGGAAATGGGAAGGGAATCATTTTGCAAATAAATGGCAGTAGTTTGTCATTACCTTTGAACATGGCACTTATCTGCACATCATGGTAGTCAATTGGGTATTTATTTTATCTCCGTGATGATCCACTTTCATGAGTCATGCAATTCCTTGGATTCTTTCAAAGAATGCATTGTCCACTGTCGCATCGTGATTTTTTCCCGTTCGTTCATGCTACCAAGTCTTTTGTCGTGTCACCCAATGTTCGAAGGGAAGTTGAAGAAGTTTTCCTCTGTAGTAAAAAAAGTCTCTTTGTCAGTACTTTTGAGTCATTATTATGGTTACTACATTCACATCATTCCTAAACTATGTTACGAGTTTCGTGTTGTCGATGTGGGACTCATCATGGCCCTCCTTCGACAAGACTGTTCCCGTCAACATTAGCTCATCATCCGGGAACTACCTGTCTTAGAAACAAAAACTTAGTACCTTGATATCTGTATGCCTTAATGACAAATTCTCTCGCTCTCGACATAGGTTCACATCATTGACCTTTGATCGATAGAATCAATTGAGTGTTCGACATCAGGACATCTATTCTCACTCAGTAGATTGTACTAGGGTACCTTGGGAATCATTGACATCAATGGTGATATCCCTTTCACTTGTTAATGGTTCACATCATCGACTGGTAATCAAGTGGTTTCTACCATGTTCGACTTCAGATCATTGTAATCACATGGATAGAATCGTAGTTTGTGGAAGACGAGACGAAGACCCTAGGTATTTGTTTAAAAGCGTTCATTGCTTTTCCCTAGGTTGCGATGGATTTTTGTATATCTAGCATGGATCCACATTTGTATGGTCGTGGCTATTCTCAAATTTGTGTCTGTATGACATAGATCTACATTGTATGTCTGGTATCTATGTCCAAGTTTGAGTCCTCTATCACATGGATCTACGCTGTATTCTAGTAGGCATGCTTGTTTATTCCTCCCATGGATCTACCTTATATTGGTCTACAACCATGAGTTGGTTACTTGTGTCTATGAGTCAAAAATATTGACGTACTACAGATACCTACTTGACTACATGCTCCGATCGAGCTGACATTTTCACCTCGAAGTGACAACTTGTTCTCTCAAAGCTCTCGTTTATCGTATCCCTCTAAGACTGATGCTTTGGGGGGAATCCTGTTATACCCAATTCCCATCACCACCATGTGATAAGACCCTTGAATTACATATTTTCCCTTAATCCCAGCACTTGGAGTGGAAACCCATGTTGTTTGTCAATCTTTCATGAAAATACTCAGCACCGCGCTTTCCCTGTTAACCATGAGCGGTACCTTGCTCACACTGCTTGTATATTTTTTTCCATAAGCAGTGCCACCACATATGGCCTTTGGTCCATAATCATTTATAACCTAAACCACTCTATCATAAGAGGAGAAAAGTGCTACCCTGGGTAAAATGGGAAAAACAGAAGTTTCTCGAGGCTTCTAGATCATGAGCCTCATGTCCTCCCTTATCCCTATCATAGTGGGTCAGTTGAGCTTGAGATTCCCCCTCATAGGATCTTAGAGGCCATCTTACCCACAAATATCTCAACCATCCCTATCGATTGAGCCTTATAAATACAAGCTCATGTCCATGGTTGAGGGGGAGAACTATAGAGGTATTGTTATCTCGTTGGATTGAACACTTGGCCCAAGCCATTTGAGAGCATAGAGAGAAAAGTTGGAGATTATGGGGATGAATGTGTTGGTTTCATGGAGATGCATGTCAACACTAAGGCTTAATTGGTTGTAAACTTCTCCATTCATCTTAATGCAATACTGAATTCTGTTCCACATTACTGTTGTTTTGATTTCACATGTAAATGTTGTTAGATTCCTTAGTCACTAACATTGATAAGTAGATGATGTTATGGTAGATTTGATGTTTTTGTATGTTTGGTCTGATTGCAGGTACATAGGTTCACTATCGAAGCAACATTCCAGGTGTCTACAACATCTAGGGAGGGTCTTCATCCTTTGTCGTTCACTCATTTGTTCTGGATCTGAACCATTTAGACTAGAAGAATAGCTTCTGTCCAGAGAAGGTGAAATATTTCTTCTTACATTTCCTACCCAAACCAAGCTCCTGACTATTCAAGATTGATATTTCAATCAGGAGCTGCAACCTCCTATGCCCAACCTGCGCCACAGCAGTAGACCCATGCATTTACTTGGTCGGCACAACAATATTCGGGACATATGCCCGCATTTGTGGCACCCCCGGCCCCCCAAGTCTACTATGCACCACCAGTGCAAGCCTCTCAAGCCCCTGCCCCAGCTTTGCCAACACCTTTGGGACAAGTGTTTGCACAGCAAAACCTTCCCAACCAACTAGCCCCCAACAACCAACAAGTGAAACCCAGAAAACCCAGAAACTACCAAACCAGGAATCAAGGCTACAACCATCCATAAGGAGGAAGTCAACAACCAAATCCTCCCAACAACGCTAGGGAAAACTGTCCATCTCAAAATCACCAGCAGCCAAACCCACCTCGATGCAATGCTCCATTACACACAAATCAACCAAGCAAACTATGCGAGGTCTACATGCACTATACACATGAATGTCTCTTCATGGGTGACACTAAGAAGGGCATTCATAATGAAGTTCAACATGCTACCAATACAGCAACCCCAAATCAACCCAATTGGGGCACCACCAGGTTCTCCACCTATGGTTCTCCAAAACCCATTTCCAGTCCAAGGACTGGTAGTAACAGCACTTACTTCCCTACCCAATCCCACCACCTCGGTTGCACCCCCTCCAACAAAAATAGGTGTTCGCCACATGCTAGCCTTGACAACCAAAGAGGTCAATTTACAGACCAGGAGAAATCAATACGGAGCCAACACTGAGCCTGCTGAACCATCAGCAACCTCCATGTCCAAAACAACCGATTCACCTTTTCACTTACCCCCTTTTCCCCCATGCCCTCCCATACGATGGGTTTCCAACAATGCCACAGCTAGAGCTGTGGTGAGCTACAACATTGTTGATGAATTGGCTCAAACACCTATGGCCATGTCTGTGTTGATGTATATGTAACTTCGGAATGTATTCTTATATGTATTTTATATATTGTAACCCGGTGTTTATTCCAGGATGTTTCTATTATGTATTTGAGTCATATTATATTACCCCGATGTTCCGATCGGGAGGATTATTAATGTAAACAAGTCTTCTCAAGTCATTAGGTAAGTCCCCATAGTTTCGGGGCACTTGGGTTATTATACACTAATTAAGGTGTAGGCTCAAGTAATTAATTATAAGTTAAGCCTACATGGTTG
>LPNX010347750.1:153607-171412 GCA_001517045.1 Pseudotsuga menziesii
AGTCTGCTCTTAAGGTACTTAAAACATTCCCAACTCGGTGAAAGGCCTTACTAGCCTCCCTCGGTGTTGTAGACCCTTCTGACTCCAAGTTGATCACGTTCGACATAGATAACGGAGAACCCCGGATGCCATCAACTATTGCCTTCCAAATTCTGGTATCCATTCAAAATTTGGTCGTACATTGGTGCATCGTCGATGAGGGGGAATCCACATGTGTTATGTCAACCTTAGTCTGGTAGAAACTTGGGTCCCCAATTTTGCAACCATCTACCACTACTCTGCGGGCTTATGGTGTCCATCCCACTAAAGCGCAAGGTATCCTTCTACATGTTTCCATAACATTAGCCGAGAAACAATACTGATCAACATAGAGGTTGTCAATTCCAAGTTAGACTATAAAATTCTCGTCAGAAGAAGTTATATGTATTCCATGAGAGCCGTAGCATCACCTTTTTTCATCTCATGATGTTCCCTCATGATGGGAAAATTGTGATGGTTGACCAATTAAATTATCACGATACGCAAGGGCTAACAGCACCAGCCAACATTATCCCTACGGTCAACACTACCATTAACGACACACCTGCCTCCCCATTATTGAATGTGGGCCCTATGTTGTTTGTTGAAACACCCATGGCAGCCTCCTTTGCCTTAGTGTCACCACCACTGACACCAAATGAGACTATAGATTTGTGCATGCTCTCATCCAGCACTACTGCACCTAAACATCAACTGCAGCTGCATCCCCAATAGCAACCGCAACATCATCCACAGCCGTAGTTGTAGTACCAATCCCAACCACAAGCACAAGCACACCCCAAAATGCACTTCTCAAGGAACTACTCGGGCTCCTTCTTAATCCATATGATTCCCTTCCTTTTTCCCGTATCTGGTATCGTCAGTAAGCCAATAATGGCTACCTTAAACTTACCCAACTTCATGGGAATTCCTGTATGGTACCTCAACCCACTGGCCCAAACTCCAATGCCCCAAGTTATGTTGACCCCCATTCAAGCCATTGCGTTCGAATATTGTCCTCCACCAGGCCCGCAAAAACCAACCACTGCACCCAAACCTACCCTGCCCCACCCCAAAAGGGCCAAGGGAAAAAACGTGAAATCAACAACTAAACCCCGGTAGATCCTACCTTGCGCCATGTGCGATGAACATGGACATGCAAATTAAAACTACTCTGAAATTGCCGTGTTCTGTGCGCATTGGGATTCCATGGATACAATGGAAAACAACCATGTGGTTGAGCTTTTGAGCAAGACAACAGTGAAGAACAATTCGTTGAGAATGAACCATGCTTATGCCCTTTTGTGGATTGTATGGACATTATTCTCACCACTACTAGTACTTGTTTGAGTTTCAAACGATCCTAGCCAACCTTCGACAACATTCCTTGGAATCCGAGATCACTCTGATCGAAGAAGTCCACCCCCGCGTCCTTCTTCAGACACCATGTCCATCTACATGATGTCTAGTTCCACAAACCCTCTTATCTCCGTAATCACCGACGGTCAATTAGATTCATATCATCATTGCTTTCACAATGATGAGGAGATAATTAAAGCCTTGACCGCTCCGGAATACCTTTGGGATGACATGCACCATCACTCGTTCTTCCCGCCCGAAAAACTTGTGTCGCAATCGGACCAGTTTTCCATTGAAACAAAGGATTTCATTCATGGAAAAGTCGACTGGTTCAAAAATCTCATCTCGGCACCATATGCCTTCAAAGAAGGGAACATGGAAAATATTTCACCAACCATTAAAATCAACATCTCAACCAATTCTGAGGTTGTTGAGGAAATCATGCTGGGGCCATCCTGCTCCTTGGAAGAACTCCCTTCCTACAAAGCACTTTTCCAATAATTTAATGACATCATCCCTTGGTCCTACAACGAAATTCCTGGGTTGGATCCATCCATTGTTGAGCACCACATCAACGCATGGCCTGATGTGGTCCCCGTGCGCCAAAATAAATGGCCAATATATCCCTCCAAAGCTACTGTGGTCAAAGACAAAATAGGGAAGCTACGCATAGCCGGTTTCATTTACCCCATTTCTTACACAACATGGGTTTCAAATCCCATTCCCATGAATAAAAAATAGGGTACCATCCGCGTTTACCCATACTTTTGCGATATGAATTGGGCATGTCCCAAAGACAACTTCCCAACAACCTTCATAGATTAGATCATTGATGCATGTGCCGTACATGAGGTATTTTCCTTCATGGACATCTTTTCATATATAACCAAATTCAAATCTGGAAAGAAGATCATTACAAGAATGCATTCACAAACCCATGGGGAACATTCGCATATCGTGTAATGCCCTTTAGTCTAAAGAATTTTGGAGCCATCTTCCAGCGTGCCATGATGTATTGTTTCCATTAACTAATCCACATCATATTGGTCTACCTAGATGACCTTACTACTCAATCGTGAAAACAAGCACAACACATAGACGACTTGCGGAAATTATTTTTGCAATGTTGTAAGTACAAAATTCACTTGAATCCCCTAAAGTGCATTTTTTGTGTCCCAGCAGGTCATCTACTCGAGTTCATCATATCCCACAAAGGGATAACAGTGTGACCCTCTCAAATTTCAAGATATCCTTGATCTCCCTATACCACAAAATCGATGCCAATTGCAGAGCCTCCAAGGTAAGGCCAACTTCCTTCGTCGCTTTGTACCAGAGTATGGAACAAAATCCCAGAGATTCATACACATGCTCTACACAAAAATCCCCTTTGTTTGGGATCAACAAGCACATGAATAATTTGATGCACTCAAAAAAGCCCTATCTTCCGCACCGTTACTCTCGGCACTAGACTTCACCCAAGACTTCATTCTTTATGTCTCGACCTTGGAAAACTCCATTGTTGGAGTCTTGGTCCAGGAAGATGATGCTCGCCAAGAGCACGTGATTTATTACGTCAGCTAGATGCTAATAGGTCCCCAAATACGATATTCACCTGAGGAGAAACTGGCCCTCGTCATTTCCTTCTCATCCCAAAATTTGCACCACTACATCATTGAAAACCATACCCAAGTAGTTGTTGATTCCAACCCAATGCGATACCTTTTAAGTTTTCTCCTTCTACAAGGTTGCACAGCCAAGTGGGTAGTCGTCCTCCAAGAATTTGACTTGGAGTTTGTTTCCTTGAAAAGCACAAAGGAACTGGCGCTATCCGTGCTCATGGTAGATCTACCCCCATTAACCACATCACCACCACCCAAGGATGACCTCCTCGATGATTTCCTATTCATCATATCCATGGAAGACCCATGGTATGGGTGCATCCTTCTCTATTTACGTACACAAAAGTTCACAACCCACTTAAACCACAAAGATAGGTGGAACATCTGACATCAAGCCACTTTCCATATTCTGATTGGATATATTTTATATCGTCGAGACATTGATACCATCTTACATCATTACCTCACCCGTGATGAGGATGAGAAAGTCCTTCAGGATTGTCATAGTGGATCTAGTGGTGGCCACCTTTCATGTATGGAAACCACCGAGAAGATTCTATGTCCTGAATGCTTTTGGCCTTTCGTCTTCGCTAATTGTATAGAGGCAATCAAACACTGTCCCAGCTGTCAGCTCTTTTCCCCAAAGGCAAGAACCTCCCCTGCACCATTACACCCCGTAGTAACAGTCGGTCCTTTCTGCAAATTGGAAATCAACTTCATGACAATCAACCCTACCTCAGCCAATGGTCATAAAAATATTATTATGGTAGTTGATTACTTCACTAAGTGGTTCAAGGCCATGCCCATGTTTGATTTCAAAAGTGAAATGCTAGCACGTTTCTTCTTTAACCATGTAATTTCGCGATTTGGTGTTCCCAAATGGTTGGTCTCAGACCATGGTAAACACTTTGAAGACGTTGTTTGGACTGAGCTTTCAACCATGTTGAAATTAGAACACCAGTACTCATCTTCCTACTACCCCCAGGGAAATGGCCAAGTTGAAGCAGTCAACAAAATCATCAAAACAATGCTCCAAAGGATGGTGCGAAACCATAAAACCAACTGGCACCACATGTTTTTTTCTGCCCTATGGGATTATCGTACATCCTGAAAAAACACAACCAGTTTCACCCCTTTCCAAAAGTACATGACGTCGAATCAGTACTCCCTATAGAGTGCCAGAACCCATCACTTCGCCTCGTGGTAGAACTCCTCCTTGACACTTCGCCTTTGGAATAACAACTCCTCCAACTTGAGAAAACTATAGAATACCATTGGGATGCCCTCCAAGCCATTGAAGTAGCGAAAATACAGTCAAAATCCTATTACGACTCCCATGTCCACCCTCACACCTTTAGCGAAGGAAATATAGTTCTGGTTTATGACCAACCCAATGATAAGTTTGGAAAAGGTAAGTTCGAGTCAATGTGGTATGGCCCATATATCGTCCACCATTGCCTCGGAAAAGGGGCATAAATTCTTGTTGACTCTGATGGAAAACTCTTAGAGAACCCCCGTAATGGGCTCTACCTCAAGAGATTTTATGCATAACATCACCAATGAGTCGCTTACTTTTCCTTTTTTGTTTTTCAATGTTTTTATCACAAATCAGATACCCCCTCCAGTAATAGTCCTACGTCTAGTCGCAATGAGTCCACTGTAGAACTCCATTGCAACATTTGCATATGAGTAGGTTGATATGATCCATGTCCCTACACTGCGGGTAGCCCATTGGAGGGTGCAGTCCCACATTTGCACATGCACATAGTATGTTGCACATATGATCTATCTACCACCATGCTAGCATACCATCAGGTCCCTAGACGTGTCCTAGAGGTCCAGTCCTCTCCGTATATCCCCGGTTGCACAACACTCCTGGGTCAAGAAACAAAGTTTAGACTACGTCCCTCCCAATTGATTCCTTGGGCAATTTATCGAAGTCACGTCAATTTTTGTACCACCATGTGAATCGCATATTGTACATTGAGCTAGCTCCATACCCGTAGGCCCCCATTTGGTCTAGTTTTTTCCTACACATCACTGCACTAGGGGCAGCACCATTAGCTGCTAGTCTGAGTCATCTGGAGTTTGTTAGAGACACCCCTCACACCTCTGGGTTCGGAATGCCTCCCTCTATATTTTGATGAGACCATTGTCTCATGTTTAATAAGTAATTTTTGGGGCCATTTCTCAGAAGCTACCTTAGTTTTTGTGCCCTTCGAATGTACCTGTTGAATCCGTCCACCGTAGCTTGGGTTCTCGGACCACTTCTCGGAGGGCAGATCACTTATTTCACATGAATTTGGCATATAAGTTCCTCCGGAATTTCACTCACATCATATGTAGTCCAGTCTGTCCACCACAACTCACACAAGACTCTCCTGACCTCTGTCCAAGAGCCACTTCGATCTGCGTGCCTCTACTACACTGAGTCATGTGACTCTTCTGTGATCTATCCCGTGCATGTATTGGTATTTTCAAGAGCCACCTGCTCCATCCATACTGCATGGATGAATTTTGGAACATTGTCCATAGTACCAAGAGGGGGGAACCTTTAGTTCCCCCTCGATCAGTTGACGATACTCGAGTTTCTGTTAAGCTCTTTTCTAACTCCTAAAAGAATGAAAAGATTGTCGAGTGCATTTTATTCCTCTCCCACTTGTTAAAGTATCAGAAATGGTGTCTACATAGCTTTGTTTATCTCCTTTTACAAACCATATAGACTACCATATGAAAAGGACCACCTTGGAAAATTCAAGCCAAGACTGTTCCCCCGTGCATCCTTTTATGTTTTCTTGGGAAGAATGGCTGAACTTTATGAAAATGATCACCATGGGTTGTCGTTAATCTCTTTCTAGCCTTCTCATCAAGAAAATATCACCGAGAAAACTTGGTCTTGTTCATGCTCATAAAATTATTTGAATGATCGTCCAGTCAGTATAGCTTTAACCTTTTATGGCCTGATTGGACTACCAACGGTAAAGAAGTCTCCCATCTCCCAAACATGGGTGAGCTCTCTTGTGCACACTTTTAACCTTTTTCGGGAACAGGGAACTATCAACGAAAAAGATACCCCATTGGAGTCTTCTTCATTCTTTCGTACTCTCTAAAATTGAAAGCACCTTCAAGCATTTACTTTTTTGGGATCACTAAAAACCCATGAGATTTTACCACAACGGTGTCCTTAGACACCACCCCACATATAATAGTTCAACAACATTCCCACTTTGGGTCTCCTTTGTTCAGAGTACCCTACGATGCATCTTCCTTGGATCCCATCAATACCAAAAGTTTCTACCTCCCCCAATTATTTTCCATCTGCAGTTACATCCCCGGTATTATAGCTCTGATCCCTTTCGCATGAGTCAGTTTCATTTGCTGCCTACTCTGCCCTATCATCATACTCTTAACAAAGGAATTTGAGTCCCCCGTGATTCCTTGCCCCTATTCCCCATTTCAGTGTGTCAGTACCCATATTGTCTCACACCTTTGGTTATCTCCCTTGCGCTTCTCATCAAGGAAACACCATTTCCTTGGTCAGTTGTAGGTCTCCCTCTGTCGACGACAACACATATATTCCATAGGATAGACCCAGAGCTCCCTATATCCTGGTTTCATTAACCTCATTGATGAGTTCCTTGGACCACTTGAGAGGATTCCTTAGTGCCTCTTGGGATGTTTGTGTCTCACGTGCTCGACTCCAACTACATCATCGCACCATTGAGATTCGTACAAGGTATTGGTTCGTACAGTATTTGGTCGAAGACCCCGGATGTCACTTAGCTCTAGCACATTGATGAGTCTATTGAGGGACCCAAAAAGGTTCATGTCCCCTATGATTTCAGGGTTTCGTTGGAAACAGTGTTTAGAATCCCAAGAGCAGTGCTTCGGTATATGTTTATGCCAGAAATTGTTCCCAGACTACAAGAGAACAAGCCAACACAATCTCAAATATCTCAATAAAACAAAATAGGGTTTTTAAGGTTTTTTGGTTGAGAAGTTTTATGACAAGAGGGAATGCATTCATAAATCCAAATAAACACTAAATCACAAGCATAGAAAAGCTGAGATGCATAACATAATAACCATTATCCAACATAAAACAACACTGAGGTTCATCGATAGATGACAAGCATCACAAGTATAAAAACTTTAAACCAGCAATGAAATTACCAACTGAGTAACTAAAACACATTATAAATGAAGCCAGAGAACAAACTGAAGGGTAAATAGAGCATATATTTCATAATCAGTCTTCCAAATACAAATAAGAGTCATTTACTTAGCATATGAACAAGTTTGAAGACCTCCTCTTGCCAGCCAAAAAATCGAACCCCTTTCCTGTACCCTTGTCCATCTTTTATAATTACAAAGAATTAGTCCTATATTCCTTTCATTAGGTCGAATTTGAAACTACCCAACAATTACATTAACTAACTTTCAACTAATTGACTAAAAATAGCAAAATCGGATTCCTGGTAAATATAGCGGATTTCTGAAAAATAGGTGTCAAAGAAGCTTCCATATCTCTCAAAGCATGACACCTATGTAGAAACTAAGAGAGGTGTTTGTGAATGGGTCCATTATGGACAAAAAAATCTCTTGGTTTTTAAAAATTCATCTCCAATCAATCAGAATATTCCCCGCAAGATGAACACTAAAACAGGAAAATATTAAATATTTTTAAAACCCTGAAAAATAGGCCGTAAAGATTAAATGAAATCTTTCAAACCTTGACAGTTGTTGCAAAACTGAGAGATTTTTTTGTAAATGGTTATCTTATGAACAAAAATCTCTTTTTGTTTTCTAAAATT
The DNA here is from genome assembly GCA_001517045.1 of Pseudotsuga menziesii. Lineage (NCBI taxonomy): Eukaryota > Viridiplantae > Streptophyta > Pinopsida > Pinales > Pinaceae > Pseudotsuga > Pseudotsuga menziesii. Next base: position 161,418 of record LPNX010347750.1, read on the forward strand.
CATCTCCATTAGCTCGTTGTATGCATTCAATTTCAATAACACAAAACAGGAAAAACAGAGCATAATTCTCAATAATCTTTGCATTTCAATATCCTCTTTTTGATCTGAAATTGTCTCTGCAGGTACAGCATTTTAAACAGGCTCGGCTTCCTTAATATCTGACTGTAAATTATTTCTCTCATTGTCATTAAGTTGATGTTTAAATTCAAAAATTTCATTTGCATGATCTGAAATTTCCTATAATTCAACCCTGTCTTCATCCTTGACCTTTACCATTTGAACCAATTCTCTCTGTAAAAATATATCCTGCATATCTCTTTCTTTCATTATTTCAAGATCTGAGTCCCTTACTTCTAAATCCCTCTGTATCTTCTTGCATTCCTCCTTTACTTTTCTCTCTAATTCATTCCTTTGCATCTTGAATTCTCGAACAAGTTCATTATGCTCACTCTTATATTTAGCAAACCATTCTTGATGTTCATGATTAAAATTCTCAATGAAGGCCTCTTTTTTAGCATGAAGTGATACTGCATCCATTTCAATTAATTCCCTGAAATCATGCTTATCTTGTTTCAACCTTTGTTCTTGATCATGAAACAATTTTGATATTCTCTCTCTCTCTTCACTCACCTGTTGTGATTCTTGGTTGGTTTGTTCCCTTTTCTATTGAAGTAATCTATAATCATTATCTAACTTTGCCTTTCTCATTTGAATAGACGTGCTTCATTGTCAACAATTTTCTTAAAACCCCTAAAATAATCAATTTCTTCTTTTATTTTCATTTTAAGTCTATGTAAGCTATTATGTTCTTCTTCTATTGTGGTAAGCTTTTCCTGTTCAGTTTGAATTTGTTGTTTCCCTTCTTCAATACCTCTCCTAATGTTTTCCAGCTCTTTCTTTTCCTTATTCACAATCTCGCCATCCTTCTCAAGGTTTTCTTTTTGTACTTTAATTTTATGTTCCTGATTTTCACAGGACTGCCCTGCTTTTATCAAGGAGGCTAGTTTTTCCTGCAAGCTATTCTCTGATTTTTTAAGTTTTTCAGCATGTTTCTCGAGCTGTTTTTCCTTTTCTGACAATTCATGCTCTTTAACTTGGATATCAGTAGCCCTCAACTCATCTAGACATTTCTATTTTTCCAATTCCTCCTCTAAAGACCTGTGGCACTTTTCCATCTCAGCTTCAAACACTTGTTTTTCTGCTTCACATTCCTCTTTCTGTTTAGCAATGAGTCTTGGAATCTCAGATACCATCTCCTGGGCTTGAACCAGCTTAGCCTTGGATTCACACTGGATTTCTTCTGATTCAGAATGCATAGCATGCAAAGACTTCTCAAGAATGATTAAAATTTGTGTTGGAGTGAGTAATAAAAATATTTTTTCTATTTACTGGTCGGTCCTGGTATGTCTCACACAGCAGCCAGTCATCTTCAAAGGAGACAAAACTTCGTAAACATGATATTTTTGAGCTTCAAAATCTCTTTTCAAACTTTCCTCACGCTTTTTAGCTTCTGTTAAAGCAATCAAATGTTTAGATTGCTCGTGCTTCAACTTGTCCTTTTTTTTCTATTGCAGCAAGTTCCAGCTGTTTATAATTTGTTGTCCAATCATTGCGCTCCATCAAGAAGAGACCCATGTTATGCTGATACTCATGCAGCTGTTTAGAAGACCAATACAAGTGGTGGAATGTAGTTATTTCAATGGTTAATTGTCGAATTTCATGCTCCACCTGTCTCTAACCGTCTAGACCACTTCAAACTATCGCTGCTGGAAAGCCCTAATTCCTCATTCAATTGTAAAAAACCCGATTTCTTAGCAATTTGTTCTCACCACGACTTTCAATATTCTTCGTATCCTTCAGGTAAGGAACATACTCCCAAAAAACTCTGCCTCGTTCTACTTGCTGTCATCATTCACCCTGCGCTGCATGCAGTCGCCACAATATACCTCATATGATGATCATCCACCTGTTTCAATGATAAACTATGCAGGACAAGTATCAAATGCAACAAATGGAGTGATTAACACCTTAGGGACAAGACACCCGAAAAAATTGGACTGAAAAATAATGATTTTGGCATTCACGACTTTCTTGTAGCGCTCCTGTGTAACTTTTTCTGGCTAGCACTACAGGAATCCCTGTTTTATGATTTTTTTAACCAAAACTCCAAACAAAGTGTTGTTTTTTGGTAAATAAATTTAAGTAAGGTCTTATGATATTTCTTTAGAACCTTTTAGAAATATATACATTCTATAAGCCCATAAAAACCATGAAATTAATTAAGTCAAGCAAAAATTAAAAAGAAAACCTGTTAAATCAACTATAAACATAAGGCTAAAATCAAAATATTTTAAAAGAAACCAGGGTCAAAAATTTGAAACAATAAGAAAAATCATATTTTTAAGACAAGAAAATCGTTCGAAAATAGAAAACAAGACTAAGCTATAACATCTGGCTTCTACTGCAGGATGAAGTCCTCCCTGTGAGGCTTCAAGAACCTGTAGACTAGTGCCTTCTGTAACCAAAAATGCCTGTTTTTCTGTGAAACATCCATTGGGATATGGAGTCTTTATTCAATCCTTCACACACTGATATATACAATGAAAAGCAAATCTCTTTCTTTGAGGAACCTTCCATTTACTGAATCAAATTGTAATCCCATTTCCAATGTAACCAGGAAAAAATTTCATCAACCCACCAAAACTTGTTTCCAACTCCGAATTTATATATAATTAGAAATATTGGAAAACATGAAGAGCAAAGATCTAACAACTTATACTCAATTTCATTAAATGGTGTCTCTAAAATAACAGATTTATAACTTAGTATTGACTCTAAATAATCTGCCCATTAAAGGAAATTTGGGGTCGAAAATGGGCCTTATAAGAAAACGTGCCAATAATAAATTTTGTGAGTTGGAATTCAAAAACCAATAGAATTTCAATAAAATGAGTCAAACATAATGGTTGAGTTGACATATTTTTCATAAAAGAAAACTACTTTTTTTGTTCATATTTTCAACATATCTCCATGTGTTTTTACTCAAATTTCAAGCGAGAGAGCTTGTTGGATGAGGAATTTAATTCCACATCCAACGAGTACCCGCATTGCATACTTTTGATGGACCCCACTACTCCAAAAACAAGAAATACCTGAAAAAATGTGATCATGACATCATCATCACGTGTTTTAGGTATTTCAAGTTTTTTGGTTAGCGGGGTCCGTCAAAAGTATGCAGTGTGGGTACTCGTTGGAGGCAGAATTAAATTCCGCATCCAACGAGCTCTCCCACTTATAATTTGAGTAAAAAAACAGGGAGATATGTCGAAAATACAAGCACAAAAAGTAGTTTTTTCATTCTTCCTCCAAAATTAATAACTATTATTTTATTATTTTCCTTAGGAGGCCCATTTTAGACCTCAAATTTCCTCTAATGACTGGATCATAAAAATTTCCAAGAGTTACCTCTGCCTGTTCTATGAAAAAGATAGGCTGTCCGTAAGAATATTTTGTTCCATGAATATCAAGCAGGCATTGGTGAAAAAAAACATCAAGATCAGCTTGAATTTTCTCCAGAATTTTTTGGATAGTATCATCAATAATGTCAACAATCTGAACCTCCTTTTCCACACTATCTTCAAATGGATAACTATCATGCATTGGCTTTGGCTGTTCAAGGATAATAGACTGAATGCATTCCTGAATCTGCTGATCAGATTGTGACATACCACACACCTCACACATTTTTGGGTCTTTCTTTTCAATTTCATCATCATATTTATTAAAAATTAGGGCATCTTCATAATGATTTTGAACAACAGATTTATCATAACCATGAATATAAGCAACTTCTGAAAAAATGTGAATAGCCTGGCTTTCATTGATTTTAGTATCAAAACAAAAAGGAATAGAATATAATTCATCACAGAATTCTTGTCTTGGAACCCTAATCTCTTCATCATAACAAGGAGCATTCTGAGAAATTTTGAATGATGATGCTAAAGGTTCGTATTTTTCTTCAATACAAAGTCGATCTTTAACACAACAATTCCAACAGTTTGTTGAACTAGAGATTGATCTTCAAAAGGATTAGCATTCAAGTGATTATTAAGACTATTGAAATCATTATGAGAATATTCCAAACTATCTCTCCTGATCTCATCACTTGAATAATCTTCAACCTGACCTAAAACAACAACTTGATTATCGTAATGATCATGGAATTCTTCCTTGACAGTAGTATCTGAAAATGTTACCTCTTCATCTTCAACAAATTATGAAACTACAACTTCTTCATGATATGTTTTCAATCCTTGACTATACTTATCATCATGATTTTTTGAATCAGAAATTGTATTATAAAAATCAGCCTACTCACAACAATCTTTAAAAAATAATTCAGCTGAGAACACATACTTACAATGTTTCCAAAAACAAGTGTGGAATTCTTTCAGTGAGGAAATGCTAGCAGCAGGAAGAGAAAAATACCATTCTCGTGCATCTTGCTCGAGTGAATGCATGAACATCTTCATGAGCACATCTTCATGCTGTATATTTAACTGGACCATACATTGATGAAATCTAACGAGGTGATCTGAAGGATTATCCTCTTTGCTTTCTCTAAACCATGGAAGGAAATCTCCCCAAACATCCATAGTAGGTACTGGATTTGGAAAACCTGGAACATCAGAAAAATTGAAAGGTGCAAACCTTCGAGCCAGAATGTCTTCCATGGACTTTGGCCTCTGCATCTTGAAATAGTGGAGTCGCCAATCGATTTGTCAAGATAGATTTTGTTTTTTTCTCCTCGGAAAGAGAAAGGGGTGACAGTAGTTCAAATTAATTAGGGCTGCATAAATATGGGGATGACTGAAACCTTCTAATCTTCCTAGCTATTTTCAGTATCTATTCTGTGTCTGAAACACCCAACTGCAAAGGTGCAATAGGTCTGTTTCTAGTTCCAATTCCCCTAGTAGCCACTACGACAAACTAGTGAAAAGTAGTCTTTAAGATTTCCTGGTTTAAGTTCACCTCTTAAGACTAGTGAAATGATAAGTATCCTAGGGAAAAATATGTTTTCAACTTCATTCCCTAACAATGGCACCAAATATGTTTATGCCAGAAAATGTTCCCAGACTACAAGAGAACAAGCCAACACAATCTCAAATATCTCAATAAAACAAAATAGGGTGTTTAGGGTTTTTAAGGTTTTCTGGTTGAGAAGTTTGATGACAAGAGGGAATGCATTCATAAATTCAAATAAACACTACATTACAAGCATAGAAAAGCTAATATGCATAACATAATAACCATTATCCAACAGAAAACAACACTGAGGTTCATCCACAGATGGCAAGCATCACAAGTATAAAAAATTTAAACCAGTAATGAAATTACCGACTGAGTAACTAAAACACGTTATAAATGAATCCAGAGAACAAACTGAAGGGTAAATAGAGCATATATTTCATAATCAGTCCTTCAAATACACATAAGAGTCATTTACTTAGCTTATGAACAAGTCTGAAGACCTCCTCTTGCCAGCCAAAAAATTGAACCCCTTTCCTTTACCCTTGTCCATATTTTATAATTACAAAGAATTAGTCCTATATTCCTTTCATTAGGTCAAATTTGAAACCACCCAATAGTTACATTAACTAACTTTTAACTAATTGACTAAAAATAGCAAAATCGGATTCCTCGTAAATATGGCGGATTTCTGAAAAATAGGTGTCAAAGAAGCTTCCATATCTCTCAAACCGTGAAACTTGTGTAAAACCTGAGAGAATATTTTGTTAATGGATCCATTATGGACAAAAACCTCTCTTTTAAAAAAAAAATCATCTTTACTCAATCCGAATATGCTCCGCAAGATGAACACTAAAACAGGAAAATATTAATTATTTTTAAAACCCTGAAAAATAGGTTGTGAAGATTAAATTGAATCTTTCAAACCTTGATAGATGTTGCAAACCTGAGAGAGGTTTTTGTAAATGGATATCTTATGAACAAAAACCTCTTTTTTTTTCTAAAATTCATCTTCATCAGCTCATGGTATGCATTCAATTTCAATAACCCAAAACAGGAAAAACAGAGCACAATTCTCAATAATCTTTGCATTTCAATATCCTCTTTTTCATCTGAAATTGTCTCTGCAAGTACAACATTTTCAACAAGCTTGGATTCCTTAATATCTGACTGTAAATTCTTGCTCTCATTGTCATTAAGTTGCTGTTTAAATTCAAAGATTTCATTTGCATGATCTGAAATTTCCTCTAATTCAACCCTGTCTTCATCCTTGACCTTTACCTTTTGAACCAATTTTCTCTGTAAAAATATATCCTACATATCTCTTTCTTTCGTTATTTCAAGATTTGAGTCCCTTACTTATAAATCCCTCTATATCTACTTGCACTACTCCTTTACTTTTCTCTCTAATTCATTCCTTTGCATCTTGAATTCTCAAACAAGTTCATTATGCTCACTCTTATATTTAGCAAACCATTATTGATGTTCATGATTAAAATTCTCAATGAAGGCCTCTTTTTTAGCATGAAGTAACACTGCATCCATTTCAATTAATTCCATAAAATCATGCTTATCTTGTTTCAACCTTTGTTCTTGATCATGAAACCATTTTAATATTCTCTCTCTCTCTTCACTGACCTGTTGTGATTCCTGGTTGGTTTGTTCCCTTTTCTCTTGAAGTAATCTGTAATCATTATTTAAACTTTTCCTTTCTAATTTGAATAGACGTGCTTCATTGTCAACAATTTTCTTAAAACCCCTAAAATAATCAATTTCTTCTTTTTTTTTCATTTTAAATGTATGTAAGCTATTATGTTCTTCTTCTATTGTGGTAAGCTTTTCTTGTTCAGTTTGAATCTGTTGTTTCCCTTCTTCAATACCTCTCCTAATATTTTCCAGCTCTTGCTTTTCCTTGTTCACAATCTTGCCATCCTTATCAAGGTTTTCTTTTTGTACATTAATTTTATGTTCCTGATTTTCACAGGACTGCCCTACTTTTATCAAGGAGGTTAGTTTTGCCTGCAAGCTATTCTCTGATTTTTTAAGTTTTTCAGCATGTTTCTCTAGCTGTTTTTCCTTTTCTGACAATTCATGCTCTTTAACTTGGATATCAGCAGCCCTTAACTCAACTAAATGTTTTTGTTTTTCCAATTCCTCCTCTAAAGACCTGTGGCACTTTTCCATCTCAGCTTCAACCACTTGTTTTTCTGCTTCACATTCCTCTTTATATTTAGCAATGAGTCTTGGAATCTCAACTCAGAATAAAAAAAAATGATGTTGTTTCTACAGTGCATCTTCAAAAGCTTCAAGCTCCTTTAACTTTCTCTATGCCTCTCCACAATTTTTATTTTGTTCTTCAAAAAGCATATTGGCTTCCTGCAAAGCTCACTCTGTGGTAAGATTCCTTTGCTCAAAATCAGATACCATCTCCTGGGCTTGAACCAAATTAGCCTTGGATTCACACTGGATTTCTTCCGATTCAGAATGCATAGCATGCAAAGACTTCTCAAGAATGATTAAAAATTCTGTTGGAGTGAGTAATAAAAATATTTTTTCTATTTACTGGTAGGTCCTGGTATGTCTCACACAGCAGCCAGTCATCTTCAAAGGAGACAAAACTTCGTAAACACGATATTTTTGAGCTTTGAAATCTCTTTTCAAACTTTCCTCATGCTTTTTAGCTTCTTTTAAAGCAATCAAATGTTTAGATTGCTCATGCTTCAACTTGTCCTTTTTTTTCTATTGCAGCAAGTTCCAACTGTTTATAATTTGTTGTCCAATCATTGCGCTCCATCAAGAAGAGACCCATGTTATGTTGATACTCATGCAGCTGTTTCGAAGACCAATACGAGCACTGGAATGTAGTTATTTCAATGGTTAAGTGTCGAATATCATGGTCCACCTGTCTCTAACCATCCAGACCACTTCAAACTTTCACTACTGGAAATCCCTAATTCCTCATTCAGTTGTAAAAACCCCGATTTCTCAGCAGTGTGTTCTCACCACGACTTTCAATATCCTTCGTATCCTTCAGATAAGGAACATACTCCCGAAAAACTATGCCTCATTCTACTCACTATCATCATTCACCCTACGTTGCATGCAGTCGCCACGATCTACCTCATATGATGATCATCCACTTGTTTCAATGATAAACTATGCAGGACACATATCAAATGCAACAAATGATGTGATTAACACCTCAGGGACAAGACACCCAAAAAAATCAGACTGAAAAATAATGATTTTGGCATTCGCGGCTTTCTTGTAGCACTCCTGTGTAACTTTTTCTGGCTAGCGCTACAGGAATCCCTGTTTTATGATTTTTTTTAACCAAAACTCCAAACGAAGTGTTTTTTTGGTAAATAACTCTAAGTAAGGTCTTATGATATTTATTTAGAACCTTTTATAAATATATACATCCTATAAGCCCATAAAACCCATGAAATTAGTTAAGTCAAGAAAAAATTACAAAGAAAACCTATTAAATCAACTATAAACATAAGGCTAAAATCAAAATATTTTAAAAGAAACCAGGGTCAAAACTTTGAAATAATAAGAAAAATCATATTTTTAAGACAAGCAAATGGTTTGAAAATAGAAAACAAAAACAGGCTATAACAGTATAGATTCATGATTGATTCAACATATTGTACCACAAATACTTTGACTCTCCATCACTGAGTCCCTACAGTTATGTACACTTCTAGATCTAAAAGACCATCAGTCATGAAGATATAGAATTCCATGAGAATACCATGGGTCCAATGTAGATTTTCTTCAAATCAATATTATATTCGGCCCCTTATTGAGGCAACCACTATGTAACAACAATTCTACATGACCGGCTCTTGCATTGTAGAGCTTAGATCACATTATTCTTTGACATCATTACGAGCATGGAGTTGCCCGCCTCGTCCATATACATGTCGCACATTATTTGTATCTCACCCATTGATGGGAACCATATTAATACAAAAACCAAAATCCACCATGCCCTAGCCCAGGAAGCACCACCTCTCCCTAGAAAATCCTCTGATTTCCATCGGCCATACGATGAGCTCCTTCCCTCACACATCAGGGGGCAATCTGTTAACCCAAAAAATTACTCAATTATCTCTACATGACCGACACCACACAAAGACATCCTTTTCACTAGCCTCATTGACTCCCACACCCTAGTAAAGGCTCAAAAAACATAAAAAGGGATTTTAAACCCCTAAAAAGAGCCAAAATAGCTCTCATATGGGCTAAAACCTCCAAAAAGGGGCTAAAACTCCTCAAAGGAGCTTAAAATCCCCAAAGGAGATAAATAATGGATTAAAGGAGCTTAAATCCCTAAACAGGGGCTAAAGTCTTGACCAAGGGCTTAAAACCCTAAAAAATCAAGAAAAAACTATAAATACAGGGGTGGGGGTCACTCTCAAAACACTCCTCATTTTCCTACCATTACTTTGCCCATGTGAGTGCCTTGAGACCCACCTCTCTCAAGCCATTCACCCCTCTCCATCATTTGCTACATTAGCCACATCCCATGTGTGTTGATCTTAGCTCCACACCATTCAAACTAGTAAGGAGAGGTTGTTTCTTGAGCTAGGGCATGGTGGCCCATCTTCCATTAAAAAAATTGGGTATAATGATATGCATGCTTTGTTTGCTTTTATTTGTAGCTTAGATGTATGTGTAGTTGATTTCTAATAGTAGATTGCAGGTTCTCCATTGATTAGTTGTTGTAGGTTTATTTTTCTAACAGGTTTATTGCGTGGTTTTTTATGGTTCACTAACCCTTTCCTGCAGGTTTCTCTTCCATCCACAGAGGCCCTATCCTTCCGTCCTATAGACGGAAGGTAGTCATTTCTGCTCGTAGCCACGGGGTCTTCACTTAGTGAAACTATGCCATAGCACGTTTGTTCGTGGCATATGAAACAATACCCCTATTTTCAAAAAATATTGGAAAATACCTCCAA
>LPNX010347750.1:171535-192205 GCA_001517045.1 Pseudotsuga menziesii
ATAAACTCCAAAAGTAGAGAACAACTGCAATTTTTTAGGAAAGAATAACACACCCAAAAAGCTTCATTCAAAATGCTCTCAAAACTACCACAGCTCTACCCTCATAAAAACTTCACTGCGTGCATTTAAGTTCTCTCTCACAAAGGCCAACAATCCTCACAACCTAACAAGCATCTCAATCCTACATAATCGTTCTTCAAAACTTAGTTCTTATGCAAACATAACATCATTCAAGCAGACTCCATATATAGATCTCACCTCACTCGTTTTCAACAAAGTTCCATTCTCATGTTCACTAATTTATATGTTCTCGTGACTCTCATACTTTCATGCTTCAGCTCCCATGGCTTCACATACCCTAAAGAATCCCTTCACTCAACTTCTCACAACAGTTGCTAAAACAACATACACAAACAGGAGCATGTCGAACTTCCTCACTCACTCAAGCAGACTTCATATACAAATCTCACCTCACTCATTTTCAACAAGGCTCTATTCTCGTGCTCACTAATTCATATGCTGACATGTTCTCATGGTTCAGTTCACATGGCTTCCCTTAGCCCCAAGAAGCCCTTCACTTAGCTTTACACAACAGCTATAAAAAACAACATAAACAAATAGGAGCATGTCAAACTTTCTCACTCACACATCTCCATGGCTCTAATATAACTCATGCATAACCATGTCACACAATATCAACAAAGCATAAAATATATTCAAGTAACTAGCACTCTAATTCATAAAAGGGCCATGAATTAATTACATAGAGTACATGTGTTTATAAAATTCACTTGTCTTTGGCTTTTCCACTAGTTTTCCATATTTAGTTAGATTCCTCTACACCAAGTGCCATGGCATATACCTTGAGACGTTCCTTAAATCTCTTACATACAACACCTTCCCTTACAATATACTCTAATGATGTCCTATCCATATGTTGTACTCGATTCGCTTCATTCACTCATATTCTATTTTGCATAGTCTTAGATCCATGGCTTTGTTATTCTCCCATGTCATAGGGTTTACTAGTTTTTACAACATTCTAATATGACTCACACTCTTAAGTTGTCTACAACTAAACATTAATGTCAACATATCGACCAACTTGGCATGGTTTTAAGCACAGTTACCAAATTCATCCAAACTGGAGGTTCAGGTCAATTCCAATCAGCAGAATTATTCACCTCAGTTACAATTCAGTGAATTCAATGAGTTTTTGACCAAATTGAACCATAATGACTTTGAATTTTATGGCTGAAATTCACCAAAAATGTATTTGTATTATTTAGATGAATACTCAAAAAAATTCCATGCTAGATTTTTCACACATTTTTTCCATATCATACCTATCCATATTTAAATTCAAATTCAAACTTAGTAAATATGGTTTTAAGGGGCATGCTCCTACATTATTCTTCAAACAACTTAGCGATTTATTTTTCCTCGGTTAAGAGGTCATTTACTTCTCTTGCAATTTCTCCATTTTCCCTCTTGCTAGCCTTACAACGAGGATCCAATCACTTTGGACTCACAAGTTCTAAATTCTATCATCTATGAATAGTTTTATCCAATTATGAGGGCATACAATTCAACCTCTCTAAATCTTTCCCCATTCTTGTAGCAAAAACTACAATAAATTGACTAATCTTGATTGAAGATAGCTCCCACCAACTAGCCTTTCCTAGGTTTCATCAGGTTGGCATTTGTCTCTAGTTATGCCACTAGGCCTGTGATAACAAAATATCCTTCTTTAGCAGTGGAGTGTACTAGAGGATTGTTAATTAACAATAAAATCAATGGGAAGTGTATTTTGTACCTTATATAAAGATAATAGTCATTCCCATAGGCATGGAACACCAACTAGAACCCCTCTATCCATGCTCAAGCATTGAACAAATAATATATCTGACAAAAGGTTTATGATTAAAATGGTTAGATGTAATGCTAAAAGCCAAGCAGTTTCAATAGACTTTAAATAAACAGCAAAAACCAGAGATGTTTTTCTCTGGGAACACTTCTAACAAGATGACCTGAATCACAATTACATAAGCTTCTTGGAGCAAAGGATCTGCATTATTCTGAGTGGCATGTGTCAGAGTCAATGCTGCAATCAAACCATCTTTTCCATCTCCAAACCTGTATGCATCACTGCCAGAATCTCTTAGATGGTTTTTTTTAGTCTTTTGGCAAGGTAGTCATAGGTTCTCTGTCAACAAAGACAAATCAACAAGTTTCTATGAATAATTGTGGAGGAATCAGTAATCCACTGATGAGACTTTGTGGTGAAAAAATGAACAATTGCTCAAAGGGTCCAAAATTAAGCAGCAATAGTAGACGAGATTCAAATAGTCCTCAAGGGAAATTCAGTACATGAACAAACCTAGTATTTTGTATATATGTACTTGTAGCACAAAGAAAGAGGTGGGCGAGATGCTTACATGACCCCTGTTGTAATAGGAAATGATTTGTTCTTGTACTTAACGAAGAAACAATGTGATATCAAAAAGTTCCATAATCATTTTGCTAAAACATCTAAAATACAAGACAAATCATTAGACCAGAACGGGCATATCCATTAAACAATTAAAAACATTAGGGATGCACCATGTTTAACTGATGAAAAACATAGGAGATATCCTCCATTAAAATGGAAGATCTAGAGATTTGATAAGCTGATTCTTCATGTTTCTTATCATATAAAGATTGTTCTTGATCATATATATGAGAACCCCAGAATCCATCCAGTTGTCTGTTAAAAAATTGGGATCACAGTAAAACGTGATCCAAGAGTAGTACCTGGATAGTGGATTCATCATAGCAAGTTGAAGAGTGCTGCTGCAAGTAGGAAAAATAAATGAAGTATTCAAAAACAATTGATTTGAAATTGGAAGTTGTATTATATACAATGAAAGACATTTAGATGGACTCTTGTGGCATTAAAGTAATAAAACCCAAGACAAAATATTAAAAAGACCTTCCGATGAATTATCTACTCTGCCTGGTATTCAAGATGTGCATCTCAAAACACTTGTACCCAGTCACAGCCCAAAACTACAATGAATTTCTCTCCACCTGTACATATTCTTGCACAGCCTTATTATCTAAAGTCAAACATAGCTCCTCTTCCAAGCCTACAATCAATCACATAATTAATTTCACTTGCCATGATACCAATGGAAAAGAATATACAAGAGTGGCCTATAAGCTTCATTTCATTTTCTCATTCTATTCCAGGAAGACCTTTTCAATTTGTTAAAGCATACCATCTTCTTTGTATGGGCAGAAGATGCAACCTTGTTAAGTAATTGGCAAATTGCCTCCTGAAACCTTCCATTCCACACCCATTACATTTCAGAAAGGGCTTGGAATTGGAAGAAACACCTTGCTCTGTCAAGAAATCTGAAAGGGCCTGCTGGAAAACACGCCCTGCTCTATCAAGAAACCTGAAAAACAAGAGTGAGGACATTCACACCTAATCTCTCAGTCATCTAAAACTAACCATAACAGGGTACACCCAACTAGAATCAACATTGAAAAGACTGAAGGTATCCATCTAAAACTGACCATAACAAGGTACCATCATGAAGGTATCTCAAAACCATGTTAACCATTTGGCATTGGCATGTCATCATACTAATAATCTCATCAATTACTACAATTGCACTAGAACAATTAAAAGAGAATATTTTCTCATGGCAAACTGTTTGTTCAGAGAACAATTTTTCCCATCCCTTGCAGCCCTACTCCAATCAGTGAAACAAGAGGTCTCTTTGCATAGATCATACCAGTGCTGATAGGATTCCTCCAGATATTGAATAAGAGAAGAAATTATTTTATCATCCGATTAACGCATCTTCAAAGGTGAAGTACTCTGGTATATATCTACGGTGTTAGACTCTTCACATGAGTTCCTTCGCTATCTAGGGGAAAGACTAGACTTCGCAGCATCTTCAACCTCAGGTGTCCCTGCTAATTTATGTTTGTTAATCTCTCTCCTTGCCTTGTTCTCATAATTTTCATCGGATGGATTGGATGACTTGCATATTATTGCTCGTGCCACAGTAATTACAGCTGGACTATCATCAGCAGCATATAGAATCCTCTGTATTGCTGCAACTATCTGTTCAAAATTACAGGTATCAAAATATGATACTTGTCACTCCATTAAACTCATGCAGAAAACATTTCTAGACAGAAGGTTGTATATGGCTAGTAAAATTTGTGCTTACAGGTAATTGTTCAACATTTGGATTTTGACAAAGTATTTCAATATCCCTGAGCTTTGCAAAGTAAAAGTCTCTTTCCTTCTCCAAACTGTCTACCGAGAGCTTCAATTTTGTGACCTGCATACCTCAATTAAATAGCAAATAGCATAGAAATAAACAAATATGAGAACTTCACTGATATGAGAGCCTGGACCAAGTTCATGTTGCTCTAGTTCCGTTCGAAAAACTCCTAACAAAAGGATCCTGTAATGATTGGACCATGACTGAAACAAGATTCTTTCTGAGGTAAAACAACAGGAAAATATGAATAACAAAAACACAAACATCAAGAGACTTTAAATGGAGTAATCTTTTTTACCTGCTCATTGAGAGCCTGAATCTGGGTTGCGTTTGTAGATGCAGTGTTGGGCATTGCAGACCCATAAAATGGTGGCTCAGTTGAGGCTATTTGGAAGGGTACAGACCCATATCCATCATTTGACCCTGTCCTGGAATGTTTAGCGGCTACATTCACAAGTGGAACTGGAGGATCATTTCGCTGAGAACTAGCAACTGGGGCAGTTTTAGACCCTAGTGCATTGCCCTTGCTTGAAGGGTTTACTGGAGCTGCTTTCTTGTTAACTTATTTTCCACCTTTGCAAAACTCCCTTCGTTCCAGTGCATTGTAACTAAAAAGGCACATAATCAAAAATTAATTAACAAATGTTGGTCCCTAGGTGACGCCCGCATGCATGGCTGCCAGAGATGTTGTAGGATTGGTAAGTGATTAGCATTACCACAGGGCTTGTAGCATTGGTAAGTCATTTGCATTATCATAGGGCTTGTCTTCTAATCTTTATTACAAGCATAGATGAACTAATGGACTAGTAGTGGGCAGTCAGCTAAACGACCTTGCATTTCATCCATACAAAGTACTAAGAAACCTGTGTGGACCTTCCCAACAACAATGAGAACATGGCGTCTCTTAACTGATTGTTAAGGCATTGACCCCAAAAATGGTTGTTTTGTTCTTCTCATTTGCAGGCTGGAGGCCCACAATTCAATGTGGAGCTAGGGCGACGAGATGGGATGATATCCCAAGCCTCCAGAGCCAATGGAAACCTGCCAAAGGGTTCATTCACTCTGAATCAACTGAACTTTCTATTTGCCAAGAAGGGTCTGAATCAAACAGACATGGTAGCTCTATCTGGTAATTAATTACAATCCTAATTGCCTAGTACCATTAATAAATATTTTAGTATGTCTCCCATTAGTTCAATCAGTTAGTGTTTTTCTAAATTTCTGGATGTTTTTAATCACACCGACTTTGATCCTCCATAGCTTATTCCAACTAATTTATCTTAGAAAAACAGATACAGAATGCAATTCTTTGTATATTGTTGCTTGTTCATGTGTATCTTCTATATAGATTACTATATCTCCAGGTCTTGTACTTTGGCCTCTCAGACAGAACCATTTCCTGTGTTTGTTTCTGATTGTTCTTTTGATGTGGATTGAAATATGAAAGTGCTTTCTCGTGAAAGGAGAATGTACCTTTTTTTCTAAGTTTTGTTCTCTGAAGCATAAATGAGAATTGATGTAGTACAGGATGCATAAAATATTTCTGCAAATTTCACTTTAGAAGAGAGGCACTTTACTGAGGATGAGTTTACAGGTTTTGACTACAATTGAAGTGTGTTTGAACCTGAAAACCCTAAATAAATTTATTTCCTTACACTAGGGTTTTGGTGATGAATTATTTCGAGTAATTTTTGTGTTTTTGGTGGTTTTACAGGAGCCCACACTCTGGGATTCTCTCACTGCAACCAGTTCGCAAACAGAATCTACAGTTTCAGTGCTAAAACACCGATGGATCCAAGTCCAAAAGCAACCAACTATGCATTGAAAACACAAGAACAATTTTAAAATTTGGGTTAAAAAATCAAAGAGACCTAAAAATTAAAATTCCTTCTACTTAGTACACAATAAAAAATTTCTTTAGTACTTGTCATTGTGTATCCATATATAAATTCCTTAGTCAATGTCACCACAAAGTTGAACGTTGTGCATATTAATTATGGTATTTTCACCTATCATTTTTAATGCCCTAAAACTAAGTCTGAAGAATCCATTAATTTCTTGCTAATGATTCCTAAAATGTATTGTTTCACCCTATAAACACTCCCAATATACTCTTCCAAGCTGACCAATGTCTCTATCTCATAACAAGAGGAATGTGACTCAAGTACAACTGGCTCATGTCATGAAAATACTTGGATTCATAGCTACAAACAAGCATTCATGGATCACATTTAAATTATCCTCTGGTTATCTTCCCATGGGGAAAAGTTGTTTGCCACATTACTTTTTTAATGGAACAATTACAACATATTATTGCCAATCAATTGTATTTATGATTCAATACATATATAACTGCTTAGATACATGCATAAATTAAATGTATGTATTATGTATAAGAGCAAGCAGTCTTATCAAATGAAAAACACTATTGGCATTGTTTCTAATAATAAAAAATAAAGATCCAATTGCCATTGTTCTGATAAAAATAACTGTAATCCTATTAGTGTTGCTTCAGATAAAACTAACTGAAAAATCAGTATCTTAGAAAACTAAAACACAGCAGCTTCTACCCTGATTAATTTCCCAATAAACAGTAGAAAACAACGAAGCTCTGAGTACAAAATGCAATACCTTAATATGCATGGCCTTTCCAATCTTCCAGAATTCAATGCAGTAGCCAACACCTGAACTAGCAATGATCATCCAAGATGTCTCATTGTCAAGTAAGTAGAGGAAAACTATAAGCTGGCAAATAAAGCTCACAACAACTGATTTAGCGGACAAGCCCTCCATTGACTTGTTCTTGTTCCAAAATTGAATATATGTAATAAATAGGCAACATATCACAGAAAACATCATTAACTACTGATAAAACAAATCTAATACAGCTGAATAAACCCATATTGAAAACCAAGTAATCAAAAGGCCCAGCTTACAAATTTTGAATGCAAAAAAATCAAAGATGGAATGAAGCATTGAAACAATCAGGGTGATTCCAAGGAGGTATGGATTCCCCTCCAAAAAGACCCTCTGAAACATAAACAGATAATCAGTTTTGACCTTCACAAGGTATGACCAAAGTAAAATGAGATGCGACCTATCTCTTGTTATAAGAGCTGGAAAGAAGAAAACCTAGGAAGTTTTAACCTTTCATTTAAAGATCTCAACTCATTGCAGGAAATGATATTTTTATAAGCACTTTTCATTTCCTGCTTTCGGGAACAAAAGAATACCTTCAGCTCATCTGCCTGCCCCCTTCAGCATACTACTACCATATGAACAGTGAATTTGAAATGACTGATCAATCTGTAGAAAGAATTGCCACTTCATCAAACTAATAGGCCCCAATTCCAAGTTGAGAGGCAGCTCCTCCACTATCTCATTTATCGGTATCAACTTCTCTCTCATTAGCCAAAACTCATTAGAAGATACAATTGGAAAGTAGTTTCCTGTCTTGGGATCAAATTGCAAGACTATGAAGGAAAGTTAATGAAATCATTGAGATCAATTTCAATAGTACATTTCCATGTGCATAAAACTCAACTGTAACATCTTAGATGAAGTATACAATCAGCCACAAGTGGAGGAACTGCATTCTGGGAGCAACTGTGGACAACTTATGATAACCCTATTAGAGTAATTACTACATGAATACTATTAACCCACAAAATGATTCAAGGGAATATCCTAGAATGATTACTTCACAATCACGAGAAAGTAAAGATGTTTTACAGACTATGTCACATAATCACAATATAGAGACAGAATAAATATAAACCGGAGAATATACACCAGCAAGAGCTAAATTGCAAAATAAGCATATATAGACATCATGTTTGGTCCATATTTGACTATTTACAATAATATTTGATAATGGCTGCTAGATTGATTTCCAATATACTTCACAGCAAACATAACAAGAATCGTAATACACTGCCTACGAGAAGAACAATGTAAAAGTAGATTGTGATCAGTAGGATATTTGTGACCTCAAAACAATCGGATGTGACCGATTATTGAAATGTGATTGATCTTTCTACCTTTCAGTTAATGTGCAGAGCTTCTCTAGTGGAGAGTTATAAGCTTAATCTCCCAATGGATTCGATCTCTCTTAAAATAAGGGAAAGTCATCCATATTAAGAAACTTGAAAGATGATGGCTTCTTTGAACTTGTATTCCCAAATATTGGGTATATGCTGCCCTTCAATTCATGGAGAAGGTTGAGATTATCCACCAGTTTATGGAAAACATCACATCCTGCACACTGCACACAAAAGAAAAGTCGCAGAAATCTTAAAAGGCTATTTTCACCAATGGGTTAAATTTTGACCGATTTCTAAAAATCAGATGTACTAACAAGAATTAATCTTCATACGAGCGATAAATATATACTCAATAGAATTTATTGCAAATATTATAACTAAATACGAGAAATTTCAATACTCATGGCAAGTGCTATATGGCAAGAAAACGAGGTATTCCCTTCTATAGATAATATTTTTTTCTTACATCTTATCACGTGAACAACGATGGGAAATCATTTTATGCTCAACAAATTTTTTAGAAATCAATCAAGCATCTCCCTTTCGATTGAGAGAAATTGCTTCAAATGAAATCCATTTCTAAATGTGCTAGTTAAAAATAGAAATAATTAGATGTCATCTATATGTACAAGAGATCAACCATTACAAAACATATTGTCAAGAATTGGAAAAGTCCAAACTTGCACAAAAACAGTTCCATCAGTGTAGGCATGTGGAATGATTTCACGCGTTGTACATTGCCCACAAACCCCACAAGTGAATGCAACTCTCATTCGTCGACGAGGGGATATGGTAAACAGAGACCAGGAATAAATAGACTTCTCATCCATTTGAGTGTTTTCATTAGGATCTGCAGATACAGCAGGACCTTCCATTCCAGATCCTGTGCTCCATCCTCTGCCTCCAGCATCCTTTAGCACCAACCCCATGGCTGTCTCCTGCAAACAGAAAAATAAAACCTTGAATTTCTTTTGACCATTAGTCCAGTCCTCCAACCAGGCATGCTCTAGAAAGGAATTATGTGTGGTATTTGCACTAGCCGCTAAACATTTGTGGATTGAGATTGTATCTTGAAACAGAATGTAAACTGAAACAAATGGAAACAAAATCAAGGCCTTTTGTAAGACGCAATTCATCCACTGAAATAATTCATAAAGGCTTTAAACCAGAGGCTTCTATGAGATGGCAACTTGACTTAACTAGATGCCCTAGACATTTAAGGCATGATTATATTGCAACCCCTAAAGACTGTGATAAGATCAAAAAGGAGAAAGATACATTGAAATGAAAGAAAATATCCACGAATATTGAAAAAATTACCCAACAAAAACATAAATAACCAGACAGACAAAAATCATGAACAAAACTACAAGCAAAAACCAAATAAGCAATCATTTTGACATATACATGTATATACCTGTGGCCAATCGGTGGAATCATGCAGATTGGAACAGGGATGAGCATCATTGTTCTGTAAACCAAGTACTCTAAACTCACCTACTTCTCCACAGCCACACTATTGCAAACAATGATCAACAAATACCATCCTTATAATCTCATATAAAGACCACTCAGAACACAGAAATTGCAGAGGAAAAGAACAAAAGAAATGATGGAGGCGGCTGGGGTGGAATAGACCGGGCAATCTGACTCACTTCTTCCAGACTAAAGTCACCGCAAACAAAGGGAGCCTGGTCTAGTTGGTGAATCACTCGACAAAGAGATGACCAAGCCACGTTTTTTAAGTGGACCTCGATCTCACTTCCTTGCCATTCAGGGAAAGCCTCCTGCAGCAGACTTTGGGCTGTGTGAGAAGATGCGTTAGTGCTTAAGATACTGGCCAACCATTTGTACCCTTCCCCTACCCTTTCCTTGGCCAAAAGCAGGGCCTGACAAGCGAAGAGCCATGTTAATCGTTCCTTCACCACTTCTTGAGTGACTTCAGGTCGTAAATCGACCCGAGGAAGTGTGGCCAGAAGATGAGGTCGAAGATGGATAGATTTCTTGTTTGCTTTCCATTCTAGACAAGGCAAACGGCTCCGTGACCGCAGCAGTAGCAAAGATAGTGTGAGAGCAAATGCTATGCACCAAAGAAACTCAGCAGCATACCCAGGGTGCACACAGGCTTATGGTCGAGCATTGGTGGAGAAGGGCGCGGGGAGAAATTTGGAATAAAATAACCCTAAACATATTGGATATTTATATACTTAAAAAAAAACCCTTATTACCCCTAATATACCACCAATATATTGACTTTTAATTTTTTAATTTTTAACCACCCCAATATGAACGAAGGTGATATCATATTGGTCCCTAGGTGATATCATATTGGTCCCTAGGGTGAAATCCCTACTACATGTAGATAAATTTTCAATTTGGGGCTTGATTTTAAGGTTATTGTACATAACAATAAGGATTCTTTTTTTCCATGTTCACATTTTTAGCCCCCCAAAAAAGTTGTGCTATTGGTATCACCACTTTTTGATTTGGAGGTGTTTTTTTCATAAAAATAGCAGTTTTAATTGCTAGAGTTCTGGTTGTGAGTATAAATTTCTTGTCAAGTTGTATAACATGTTGCTAAAAAAAGACCTTTCATTTCAAATATAAATAACATTTTTCTATGGGAAGCTGCATAGAAATAGTGCATGTCATAAATTCCATATTGAATTTGTTTTACCAAATTAGGTAGAAATTAAAATTTGTCTCTTCACTATGAAGGATTGGACAACATTTGAGTGGAGAGTAATAGTGCTAGAAGTAATGAATTTTGACACCAAATACCTACCTGATTCATTATTCTCCAAGTCTCAACTCCAATTTTCTTGGTTGGATAATATCCACAGACATCCTTGATCCTTTCTCTTGATGTGGAGAATCCACATGTCCAAAAACAATCGAATTATCTTGACCTAAAAATTTATAGATATGCATTGCTTAAATTTTTGCAAGTTTGAAAAGTTACTATAATACCATCCTTGATCATAATTTAGATAATTTAACATTGTTTCAAAGATAAATTATGATCTTCTTGTTTTTCATACCCTTCTTGTCCATCTTATCCATCATTCTCGTAATTCTTTGTAGATTCTCCATCACCTTCAATGTATTGATAGGATATTATATTTTGATTGGATGATATATGAGTATCTTCTATATTTAAATATAGTAGGAAAGGAATTTGAAAATATTATTGAACTTAACTAACCAAAAAAATAGAATACAATGAAATAAGACGTTTGAAAACGTTAATACAAACATCTTTCTTTATAGTCAATTCATAATAGAAATTGTTCATAAATAGTTCTTCCTGAGCTGTCTTCGCAATAAAAATAATTATTTTATTTGGTAACCTAGTCAACAAATGAGGAACTCTACCTCCTACATACAACAAAACAATTGTACCTTGACAAGAGATCAATCTCGACGCCATGTGATCCTAAAACTCCTATGTCCTTTCTTTTTCAGAAACATGGTTTCTTGAAGTATCATTCAAAACCTTGGGTAAAGGTAAACCAATCATTGGTAGGTTCTCATCCTTCCAATCCATATCGATATGAGGAGTACATAATTTATCCCCCTCTAATACTATATAACATAGAATCCTGTAAAGAGGTCCTTTGAGAAATTTCTATAAACTCCCTTGATAGGATACTCTTGTACTACTTTTTATTTATTTATTACAAAATTGAGTCACATTCTTTAGATACCATACATGAATTTTCCATATCGGATACAAAAACACAAGTACAAGTTGCTTCATTTTCTTCTAAGTATAACAATGACACAATAATATCTTATTTGGTCAAGGCAGAAACGCAATTACACATATCAACAATAACAAGTTTACAACTTATTGAGGCACCAAAAAAGGAAATGGATCTCAACGTGCTGACAAAAGATGCTCGATAACAAGATAGACAAGAAAATTATGAACTATTTTTAATGGATTAAATGGGTATACCAACCTTCTGTTTCTTGGTACATATGTTCAATATTTTCTCAACTTCTTTTAGTAATCTACTACCATTATCGTCTTCTTCTTTCTTTCTATTCATTCCAGAAGACTTTTATTTCTTATCCTAGCCTAAAATACAACACAATTGTTGGAGATGATTTGGTGCAATATTATATATTTCAATGAAATTATTGTTGGTGATTCCATATAAATGAACACCATCCACTTCATGAACTTTGAGATTATCACAAACTGAATTCATGGTTTACCTCTCATCCTTGATATTCCTGAAATATTGAAAAGAAAGTCTCTGCACAAATAGTTTTTTTCAAATGATGTGCTCATCTAAATAGATTTTTTTGATAATATTATCATTAGCAGTGTCCAATTACTCTTTGCCAATATTATGCAATGGTTAAAAAAATTAGATCCATGATGCTTCATTTTATTTTAAAAAACATCATCTTTTCTTTTTCATGCTCTTGGGAGAGCTTGGAGAGCATGGAAATAAACCACTTTTGTAAAAATTGAATATAGACAACCATTTTTTCCATTATCTATCATATGTCAAAACAAGATTCATTTTGTCTTCAGGGATGTCCTCGTCTATAACAACAAAGATATCCATAAATTCACCTTGGAAATCCTACAAAATCATAAAATTGAATATGATATTTAATTTAGTAATTTCATAACACAGTCAGCAATTTGTTGGGATTGATTGTTAAGAAATAAAATGTTACACCTGCCACTCTTCACTGGAAATGTTTCCCTTGCCTAGGTTGGATGACCTACCATGGTATATCCATTTATCCCTTGCTTTCACAACTTGATGAATGAAGGGAGTGTCTACAAATTCCTTGTTTGAAAACTTTTGTTGTTTGCATAGTTTGATGATAGTGTTTTGAGAAGAATATTACGGTATATCCATTTATCCCTTGCTTTCGCAACTTGATCAATGAAGGGAGTGTCTACAAATTCCTTGTTTGAAAACTTTTGTTGTCTGCAGAGTTTGATGATAGTGTTTTGAGGAGAATGTTTGTGTAATAGATGAGTTTTCTGATGCTTTTATTGTGCCAAAATAGTATGTTGTCCATCTAATATATAGAAATTAAATGTAGGAAAATTAATATCCTCTTCACTTCTAGGAACATATCCCTCCTCGGTTATAGTATTGAAAGGAAAAATACTAGCATTTATCAATGTTGTTGTAAAAAATGAGACAAGGGATAAAACCATATTTTCCAGGACATCATCATCAAATTTTCGATATTGTAGATGCAAAGGAACTATAACACATGTTCTTATATCAATAGGGAAAACTTCCTCATTTAATAAAAAGTATTTGGTCTATTCCTCTGGAATGGTTTTTGATCTTTCAAAGATATTACTGGATTTCTCCAGCATCGCTTTAGACGGAATTGATTTGCGTTCTTTGAAATAATAATTGCTTCCATATTTATCAAGTTTTTTTTTAAAGGATTTTGAAAGTTACAGAAGAATTTTTCCATTATCAACATTTGTCATATTTTTTTTGGATATTCATGTAATGCAATATAAATGGGGTATTCCTTGCCCAGATTCTTTTCTTCAATATTGATAAAATTCCTTTCTTCAAATATGATGCAGTATTTATTCCAGACCGATTACAATGATCATATAAGGGAAAACCCCATCCTTTTTTTCATACAGGAAACCAAATCCAAATATGAACCACTTTTCATTAAAATTTGTTTGAAAATTAAAAACTTGAAGATCAAATTGTAGAAGGGAAAATGTATTTTCCTCGATCACTTCAACTTGAACACGTAACAATACATTATTAACGACATTTGTATCTTTCAATTTTGCATATCAAGAAATAAATCGTTTCTCATCCAAGAAAAAGAGATATACATCTAAGTGTAAATTATCTGGTACATCCATCTCAACGTACCATGTATATTTGAATAAGCAATGTTGTGATCTTTTAACAAATCAAGAAATAAAATTTCTTTGAATTGACTAAGGGTCAACAATGTAGACATATTTTACATGCAATAAAGTAAATTTTTACGATTAATACAATAATATACATGCAATGTTTATAGTTGTCAATTAGTTTCTATCTATTACATTTTTTAATGAAGTTGTTGATGCAAATGATCGATGGAAAAGAAATAATCGATCCTTTGTGAAATAAATTGATCGATAAACAATAGACCTAGTAGAAGTATTCAATAGTATCCATGAATATTGAATGTTCATTTGATATAATCAGTTTAGAAGGAGTAAATCATAGGAGGGGTCGTTCTTTCCTCATAAGTGACAATTTAATTTGGTATTTGTGTTAGAAAGAAACAGATCGACGAGGTAAGGGGAAGTCACACTTTTATCAATATATACCCCTTACCATTTAAATGGATCATTATTGTGGTTTATCTAAAATAGATCATTCTAAGAAGGAGTGGCATTTACTTCCTCAAAGTTACTTATGTCAATGTTATCTAGAAAGCTCTTTAAAAAAAATTCTTATGTGGATGCCATCCAAGAATTTATTCTGAATGAGACAAGGAACTATACTCTTTGTTGTGGTTCATACCAAGGGAGTTTGTTAGTGAAACAATGACCACTCATTCTGTTATATTGATCATTTATAGACAGATCAATAAAAAACTCTTTAGCTTATCCAATTTATATTAATGATCATTGTTAATAAATATACCACATTGTTATTGACTCATCGGATCCAAACCAAAAGATGAAGCCAATGGTTTTCTCCCCTGATGGGATATTATTCCATTTTTGAGCCCATATAAGGTTCAGTTAATCTCTCTTGTGTACCTTATGTGTATCATAGAAATAACTAGAATATTGATCACAATACAGATTAGTTGATAGTGATTGTGAATACGAAATATACTGCAACATGAGTACCAAAAGGAAGGGGTGACTAAACCTTCTGAACTATTCTTGATACTTCTAAAATATAGGAAGGGGAAACCATTTCTTCTTGTGTTCACTATTCTCAATATATCTACAAGAGGAAAGGTCTACCAACCCTTTGAATATTCAATATTCCTTATATTTCTATCATAAAGGAAAGGGTGGTCGACCCTTCTTGTGTTCAATATACTAGATATATATAAAATATAGGAAGGGTCAGTTGGCCCTTCCTAGGTTCACTATTCTTTAAATTTATATCATAAAGGAAGGGGTGGTAGACCTTTCTTATGTTCACTATTATTGATATTTCCATAATAAAGGAAGAGTGATTCATTCCTTTTTATGTTCACCATCCTCTATATATATAAAATATAGGAAGGGTCGGTAGGCCCCTAGTAGATTCAATAATATTCATATTTTTATCATAAATAAATGGAAAAACCTTCTTATGGTCATTGTCCTTGATATATATATAATATAAGAAGGTTCTTTCAACCCCTCATATGTTTATTTTCTTTATATTTTTATCATATAGAAAGGGGTGGCCAATCCTTCGTCTATCAACTATTATTTATATTTCCATAATACATCAAGGGTCACTTATGTTCACTATCCTTGATATATCTATAATACAAAAAGGGTCTTCTGACCCTTTGTAGGTTCAAAATTATTTATATTTCTATCATAAAGGAAAGTGCGGCCAGCCATTCTTCCGTTCACTATCCTCGATATATCTAAAATATAGGAAGGATCAACCAATGCTTCATTTGTTCAATATTCCATATATTTCTATTATAAAGGAAGGGGTGGTCGACTCTTCTTGCACTCAATATTATTGATACTTTTTTTAATACAAGAAGGGGAAATTATTCTCCCTTCTTTTGTTTATTATTCTTAATATATGTACAATATAGGAAGGATCGATCGACCCTGTATATGTTCAATATTAGTTATATTTCTATAATATAAGAAAGGGTGACTGACCCTTCTTTTGTTCACAATCATTGATATATCTAAAATACATGAAGGGTTGGTCAAACCTTCCAATGTTCAATATTCTTTATATTTATATCATTCTAGAGGGTGGATAACTCTTCTTGTCTTCATTGTTCTTGATATTTTTATAATATAGGAAGGGACAATTGTTTTGTGTTTTGTTCATTATTCTCAATATATCTACAATACAAGAAGGGTCGACAAACCCTTCGTAGTTTAAATATTATTTATATTTCTATCATAAAACGAAGGGGTGGACAACACTTCTTATGTTCACTATGCTTGTTATTTATATAATATAGGAAGGGATCGCCATTCCATATGTTGTTCACTATTCTCGATATATCTATATTGGTATAGGAAGGGACGATCAATCCTTGATTGGTTCAATGATATTTATATTTATTTCGTAAAGGAAGGGGTGGATGACCCTTTTAGTGTTCACTATTCTATATATTTATTTAATGAAGGGAAAGTTTACCCTTCTTGTATCATATAAATAACTAGAATAGTGATCACAACAAGGGTGGCTCAATCTTTTCTCTCCAAGATATTCTTGTTATTTGTAGGATATCAGTAGGGGAGACCAACCCTTCTTTTATCGACTATTCTTGATATTTATATCATACATCAAGGGTCATCCATTCCTTCTTATGTCTACCATTATTCATGTATCTACAATAGAGGAATTTCCATCCAACCCTTCGTAAGTTCAATATTGTTTACATTTCTCTCAAGAAGGAAGAGGCGGTTGACCCTTCTTGTGCTCAATATTCTTGATATTTCTATAATACAGGATGAGATGGAGCATGTTCCATCATACGATCAAGGATGTGGGAATGAATGGGAGGTGGACAAGATTTTGAGGAATTGTCACTGATATTAATTTTTCATAGTTGAAATGGTAGTGATTTGATGTGGAATAACTAAATGGAAAAGATGATGAAGAAAAGGTGATGTGGAAGTGAGGAAGAAAGACAATGAATTAATGCCTCATTTTAGGGACTAATATTGTAGAATTAAAGACTTGTCATGGAGGACTAATTGTAGGGTTTGAGGATTCAATTTATTTAAAATGATAGAATTCTAGTTGACTTTGGACATATTTTAGTTTGGTTAAGGGATATTGGAACTCGAAGACAATTTTTTTGGACTATTTTGAAGCAAACTTTATTTGCATCTTGAAACAATAGAATAAATGAATAGGGATGTAAGCGCTATTTTTGAATACTTTTTAAGGATAGATTTGTGAAATTAAATGTACAAATTTGGATAGATCAGTATGGGGAGTAAATAAAAAAATTAATAATGAGTAAATTCTCTAAAAATATCTAGTCCATCCATGCAAGTTAGTGTTTCTATTTTTTTATGACAATATAATTGAGTTGAGTGATCAATGGATGATAATTCATGCGAGACAACAACCAACATAAATCAACTAGTAGGTTAATATTAAAACATTACACTAGTTCATCTTCATAGCACTTTCATAGCCAAGTCATCCCTTGCATTTGACGCACCATTCGTAATTCCCCACCTTCCCCTGCTTATACCTATAACCCATCATTTCATGTCCAATCCACGACATGCAAATAGCCATGTCACTATAATTGTGTGTGTGTGTGTGTACCCTTCTTGGACATATTAGTAGTTTCATTGCATTGCTCACTACACATTGATCATCATATCACACCTTGCCACTCAGTGGTCATGCAGATAGTCCCACTAGCCCCTAGGGTTTTTCCCTTAATCTTGTATGATAGTTTCTCCTCTACAAGAATCATTTTGATTTCTTATATGTAAAACAACTCATTGATCATTCCAAACCACTACTCACATAGAATGAACATTACAAAGTTTAGGCCTTGGATTCAGATTCAAAGCCCACATTGAATGAACATTACAAGGAATTAGGATTTTCATTCAACGAAGGAAACCTTTGATGTGCTTGCAACATTTCACTTTATCCCACCTCCCTTTTTTAGTGTTCTCTCCCTACGTTTTAGGACTGTTTCATTGACCTAAAGTGGTGCAGATAAGGTATTAGCTACACAACCCTCCTTGGCATTTGTATTTTTACTAAACTCCTTGTGTATGTTACTTCAAGTTATAGTTCGCATGACAAATCAAAGAAATACCTAATCTAGTGGAGGTACAAAGTAAGGAAGAACAAGGAGGATATTGCTATGTTAGAGGACCAACTAGTGATGATGATATATCGTGTGTGGTAGACAAATTCCTACAACTCTTAATGAAATGGAAACAAAGGATTTCATCCATAGTGACAGAATTTAAATGAATTGGAAGATGTTGTTTGTTAAATACATTTCATTTTTTTCAAATGGATTAAGCCCCACCATAACGACAAACCATAATAGAACATACCCAAATATTAAGTTGTGTGACTAATAATTACAAATTGAAATGTAGTGGCTGGAATTATAGTTTTAACTCTATCCAAATTTGCATCCTATGTACATAAATTTTATTTTGAAGGTTATGCGATTGTGAACAAAAATAGAATAGAAATTGATATGGAGTAAGCACTAAGAATGCACCACCTAAAGAATGTTGGTAGGCTTGCAGATGTGCATTGAAAGGATGCAGATGTGTATTGAAGGGATGTGATGGGAGAAGGTGAAACATTTAATTCAACATTCCAATCTGCATTGAAGGCACAGGTGCAAAAAAAAATGTGCATTAAAGGTGCTTGTGCACATTGATGGAATATCTAAGTAGGAGGTGCTCATCGATGAGGAGGACAATTTAAAATTTAATATAAACGTAAGGGTAAATCAAAAGAGGTGGGGAAATTACAGGAAAGAAAAAAATATGTAAATGTAAACAATGAATAAAAGAGGAAAAATTACCTGGCCAAGTAAAAACAACTTTTTGTGTAGATCTAAGCACGGAAAGGAAACCGGAAATATTACCACGAAAGTAAAAATATTTTTTTTATGGTGATGTAAACAATGAAAGGAAACAATAAAAATTACGAGGGTAAAACTACGTATTATGCAAATGTAAATAGTGAAAGGAAATAAGAAAAATTACCTATAAAATGAAAGATTGTAGATGTCTTCGTCTACCAAGTGGTGATTAGATTCTAGACATGGGGAGGTGGCTCCTTTTATTTTCCTTCTTAGTGGTGACAAAATAAAAGAATTATTTTATTATCGCCCTTTTAATCGTTGAGCAAAATTTGGATTTTGACAACTCGCCCTGCAATTATTGGTTGACTCTAGGTGACATCACACGAGGTCGGTGAACACCACATGGAAGTTATTGATAACTGAGTGGTGCATGTGGTGCCATCAACCCTCTTTTTTCTCTATCCAAGCCCCCTTGGAGCCTTTTTTTCTCTTAGATGGAAACCGCTCTTATATACCATGGTGTTAACAGCTCAGAGGTAGAATCAATGCACGTGGAAGAATGCTTGAGGGAGCCATTACCAAAAAAAAAGAACATGCATGCATTTGCAGTGGTTTTTTTCCAATATCTTCTTGGGGATGCTTAACTCCCTCACATATCCATGATGCACTATGCATGTTCATTGTTGATCTCTCAAAACCCCCTCATGACCTACTTGATCCTTTTCATTAGTTTCCTCCTAGATTCTTGATGCGTTGTTCATAGCGAGTGTTGATGTATTAAGCATTCATCAAATTTTCTCAATTGTGTTGTAGCATCTTTTTCGTTGAGGATCTTGGTTCTACCCATGGTACTATTATATCCTTTGCTTTAGTGCTTGGGCACCTTGCTTTTTAGCTCAAGTTGGTTATTGGTCATCTACCATATCTCTTTGAATCTTTTGGGTGCCTTTGTGATTTATTTAATATCTACTTAAGCTGTTGCGGGCTTAAAACCAACATTTCTTGGCCCTCTTCATAATGTTCTGTAACTTTGTGCTTGGAATATTTTAAGTGGTAACACAATCATTAATGCTCATAAGGATGTCTTTTTGACATTGGACTTGGGATGGGGCAAAGGGAAAGAAAGCTATGAGGAATTCTAAAAATATTTTACATGTAAAGTGTTCACGCTAATGTTATAACAAAAAATGAAGGAAGTGAAAGACTACAATAGGTAAATATACATAGAGTCTAGAAAAGGGGAACCGTTATTTTGGAGAATAAGCAAGGATTTGATGATGTAGAAAATTCAATGAACAAAATCATATTTTGAATGATTTAATCCATTTTTAGGGTTGTGTAGATGACAAGGCAAATTCGGCACAAGTTCATACCTAAACTTATTAATTAAGAATATGTGTAAGTAGGAAAATTTCACTAAGTTTAATAGAGATTTTGTCCCTAACAAAATCATTGAATAGTGGAAAATAAAGAAAAATCTATGCATTTTATTTATGGCCAAGCTAGCCAAACTTGCACAGGGTTCATGGTTTGTTGTGACATATATATTTAATTATTAGTTATAGGTTCATGAAATGTTGTGATATATATAT
>LPNX010347750.1:196500-233698 GCA_001517045.1 Pseudotsuga menziesii
ATACCTCAACCAGTAGAGGTAGATGCATTAGTATCTCTTCCAGAAAGAAAGAAAAAAAAGACAGGAAAGGATCATAGACATCTATCTCTCAATATGTATCTCACCCGTTATCATTATCCTATATAGAAATGATATCAGTAGAGTACGATTTGGTGGATGGTCAACTTGCAAAGGAGGAGAGGGTGGTCAATCGACTTGTGGATGAAATGGAGAAGGTGGTTGGTTATCTAGGGGTGTAGGAGGATATAGTGGTTAATCCTTATGGAGAGGAGGAGGAGGAGGAGGATCTCTACCCTCATGAGATGTAGAGGAATACTGACTACCATGGCCATCCAACCTAGCAGTTAGAAGGTTGGAAGAACCTACGCTATGATGCATCAAACCCATTATATCACAAGGAATAATCCTCCACATCTATATTAGCTCGAGGTCTCATAGGATATCCTTAACCAATACAGGGTGGATTCCCTATCGAGCCAACAATATGGATAACATATCTACCATGTCCTCCTAAAATATACCATTTGACATTTATTGTAAGCATGGTCTAGGAAGATTAGGCTCATCCATATCCTCATCTTCCATAGGTGGAGACCTCTCCCCATCATAGGTTCCAATATTTTCAAAATATATAGTACACAATAATAACTAGACAATTTCATTAAACAATTTAAATAAAATATAATAATAAATTCAATTTTCATTAAGTAAGTCAACAAAATGCAGTTAGATTAATTTAATCCTAACACCAATATTACATATGTCATTTAGTTGTTCATCCTAGGTAAAAAAATATGTTATGATATCCTCTCCATTCCAACCACACATAAGGATACAACACAGGGTCCAAAGTATAATCTACCTCGTTCGTTAGTAACTCAAGTACCTTTGAGGTGATCCTAGATGGGAACTTCGGCTGGCATCCAATTAGAAACATCTATCCACACATATGCATAAACACCTTTATCATGTCCATAGGAGGGTGGTAGTTAAATGAATTACTCATGATTATAAAATTTTCAAAAAATAAATAAAATACTCTGAAGAAGAAGGAAATTCAACCCTCCCCTTAAACTATGCATGGAATTGATTCAAAGGAAAACAAAACTGCTGCAAAAAAATTGTAGGCCACCTAATGCATCTAGGTCTCTGCACTTAAGAATCTACATAATACAATAATGGGAAACTAATTGGTTTCCTATAAATGGTTAAGCGCGTCACCATCGTGCACCTAAACTCCTTTACACTGAAATAAGTAATACACAATTGTCCTCTAGAAACCTGAAAAAGAGTAAGATAAATTACCTTGTTAGTAATATATCTTTGAGACTTCATAAGTTGAATCCCTATTGAAACACCAAGTGGGACATTAGGAAACTGGGGAAAATCCTTCCCTCTGTTGGATATCCTAGTGATGAATTAGATTTCCTACAATGTGGGATAAAACCACATATTGACACCAAACCAAAAGGCTTGTCTACATTGATCCCAACGATGGATCAACTACATCAAAAAAGATGAGTTCCCCTTTAGGGATGTAGAATCCTTGTAGAACACGAGGAGGCCAAAAACCATCAAGAGGTCTTGTGTATGTGTTGTAATGGGAGGATGGTACAAGTATTTGTCCATCCCTTTGGCCTCACATTCATGCACAATGTTTTACAGGTATTACCACGCCTACTGCTCCTATTGTATCTCTTCTTTCTTATGTCTCTGATTCACATATAAATTCCATCGGTTTCATAAAAAACATAACCATGTATATAAATAATATTAAATATTTCATTAAATTATATATTTTTTATTAATATTAAACAATCATTTTTTTATCTAAATAAATGAATTTAATAAGCAGTGTGCCTATGTGGCAGTCGTGCACCAATGGTAGTGCTATTTCCAATAGAAGTTCACTTTCGATAGTGCACTACAATATTAGCAATGCACTAAATATGCATTAGAGGAATTTTGGGGTCTAAAATGGGCCTCCTAAGGAAAATAATAAAATAATAGTTAAAATAATAAAATAATATTGATTAATTTTGGAGGAAGAAAGAAAAAAACTACTTTTTGTGTTCGGATTTTCGACATATATCCCTGTGTTTTTACTCAAATTTCGATCGAGAGAGCTCGTTGGATGCGGAATTTGATTCCGCATCCAACGAGTACCCACACTGTATACTTTTGATGGACCCCGCTACCCCAAAAACAAGAAATACCTGAAAAACGTGATGATGATGTCATCATCACATTTTTTCAAATATTTCTTGTTTTTGGGGTAGCGGTGTCCGTCAAAAGTATGCAGTGTGGGTACTCGTTGGATGCGGAATCAAATTCCGCATCCAATGAGCTCTCCCGATCGAAATTTGAGTAAAAACACAATGAGATATGTCGAAAATACGAACAAAAAAAGTAGTTTTTTTTAATAACAAATATGTCAATTCAACCATTATGGTTGACTTATTTTATTGAAATTCTATTGGTTCTTGAATTCCAACTCACAAAAACTTATTTTGGCACATTTTCTTATAAGGCCCATTTTAGACCCCAAATTTCCTCTAATGATACATCAAATAAACCAATATTAAAATAACATTGACACCCATTGCATTACAATCGACATAAGCATCATGAACGGTACTGTACATTGATCCGAGTGCAATGAATGTCAAACTTTCATTTGAGAAAAGTAAATATCGTGTGATTTTAAACTTTACCACACGAGTGTTATTTGAGACCAATAAACACCACAAAGGGTGCATGTGTGATACTTAAATGTGTTAAATGTACAACATCAGGAGTCATTCTCTAGACTTGTGTGGTATTGAGGGACTTGTGTTGTATCAAGTCAGAAACTTGTGTGATATCAAGTTAAGGACTTGTGTGGTATCAAGTCAGGACATTTTGTTGTATCAAGTCCTATGTATGTCCTCATATATTGAGGTGGGATGCCTGTACTATGATCTTGTGTTGTATCAAGATTGGAATATTGTGTTGTATCAACATTGGATTCTTGTGTTGTATGAGGACTAGTCTTGTGTTGTAAACCAAGACTGCAGACTTGTGTTGTATCAATTCTAGACTTGTGTTCTATCAAGTCAAATGATTCTCATACACGATACCCTATGATATGGATATCCTTAACTAGAGTTGGTCATGTGTTGTATCAATACTTGAGACTTGTGTTGTATCAAGTCATGAGAGTATACTATGTGATGTATTGCTAGTCATGGTCAGCAGGTGATATAAGTATCTTTTACGAATCAACTACCCCTAGAGTGAATTACTTTAGGATAATGACTATATGACCCAGCGTAATGCATATGATCATTAGTATAGAACATTTCTTCTGAGTATGATATGATAAGATGGTTAATTAATTGATACACATATGGACCATGCAATATTTAATTAATGATAATGAGATAAAGGATAGAGAAAGAGAATGATTTCGAATTGCACATGTATGCCTCAAGTGAACTTGAATTATGAAGTTAAGCCTAAGTTGTAAATAGAGATTGTGTGAGTTAAAGAAGGAACATGTCCTTAGTTCAAGAAAAATATTTGTGCATGGGTAACACTGATTGTGAAGTACCAAAGAATTTCAGTTTATCTCCTAAATTTATAGTCATATGTTCAGTTCAGTCAGTTCACAGTCAGTTCAAACAATTCACATTTAGTTCAACCAGTTCACATTCATTTCATTCAGTTCAAAAAGATCACATTCAATTCAAGTCAGTTATCATCTAGTTAAATCTAAATAAAGAAGGAGGGCACATATCGTGTGCATGCAAGAGTAATTGAGTGTTAGTTTGAAACTGGAGTTTAGGAGGGCGCTAATATTTTCATGAGAGGAGTTATAGTGTATGTTACTCCTAGTGAATGCACTATGTGGTTAAACAAAGCCTCCTGTTTGCCTCATGCATGCTAGGTGCTTTTTTCTTGTTATTAATATGATATAAATATGGCAAGTTCAGTACAGTTGCATACAGTTGTTTTTGCAGGGTTACATTGGATTTCTCTTCTCTACTGCCGAAGTGATATCTCTTATCGAGAAATCTGTTTATGTGTTGTAAACCATTCTTTGCAAATCTATCTATCATACCCAAAGAATTGTTGGGTTTTTCAGCCTGTGTATTTGGAGGTTTTTCCCAAGGTATATCTTTTCTCTTATGGTTGAATGTTTTATGTGGATAATTTGTGTTATGAGATTCATATATGCAATGATTGATTAACAAAAGTTTTAAAGTTCAAGCTTCTCCCATTTTTTTCAAATATCAACAAAATGTGGCACAACTTTTTATTAAATCTTTTATATCATTGCATTCCTAATTGGAGCATCGGTGCATTATGAACATGTAGACGAACTATAAACGATGTGCACAATCTTTTATATGTTAACACAATTAGTGAAACTCTGTGAAAATTCTAAGGAAATGGGTGAAAAGCTATATTTCAACAGCCAAGACAATGCATATGTTAAACATTAGCACAATGATAAGGCCATGTGTATGTATTATAATGATGCACTAGTGTATGTGGTGAACATTTAAATTAGTATTTTTTTGTGAGTGTAGTTGTGCATCTTAAAATAAAGGAAAATTTTAGGGGCTAAATTTATCCCTTGGGCTATTTTCCATGTTTTTTTCCAAATTTTTTTTTGTCAATTTGCATTTTTTGAAGCCATGTTTCCCCCCATTTTGATATGATAAAATTTTTCACTCTAGAAATAGACAAATTAATATATAAACTATATAATATCCTTAGAAATTGAAATATTTTTAGAAAAATATTGCTAAATATTTTATTGTTAACATTTTAATAACTCATAAGATTCAGCAATACTTATACACTTTTAACTAAGTATGAATCTTAAAATCTTTCATGCTTAAAATATATAAAAAATTGGTTAGATAGTGCTCTAGGTGATATCTAGTTAACAAAATATCACCTCGAAGACCAAGATATCTCGTTTGTAGCTAAAACATTGTTATCTCATTTGTTATCTATGGCCATTGTTATCTCGTTTGTTATTTATGGCCATGTCTAGCATGTACTATGAAGTAGTGATAAACAGGTTGAACCTTTAAATATAAGTTTATTATGTGTTATCTATGGCCATATCTAGCATGTACTATGAAGTGGTGATAAACAGGTTGAACCCTTGGATAATAATCATGTTGTCCGACTAAAAACATAATAATTATTTTCCAAGCCAGCAATAGAAAACTCTGCAAGGATAAAACAGTGGAGACCAATCCTTCCTGAAAACTAGCTAATGCTGGAAATCCCAGTTGATCTATCTGTGATGCAGTAACCAAAATCTTATGGTCTATCTGTGATTTCTAAATACAAAACCAAATTTTATAGTTCAATTGAAATATTAGATGTAACCAAAAGGTATAGTAATTGTAATATTAGATGTAACCAAAAGGTATAGTTCTTACAGCAAGAACGATATCATTCCTTCACCTCTCTGTTATTTTTTTAGTAGTTGTATATTCTCGCAAAAAAAAAAATTCACTTACACAATGTGACGGGTTTTACTAGGGTTTAATAGTAGAGTGTTATCCACTAGACTACGACTGATTTCTATGCTAGAATCCAGTTAATTAATATAATTAATCATTTTTGGGTGGATCAGTCAGCATGAAAGTCCATTGCCTATCAAATAATAGTTATGTTATCCGTAGCTAAACAGTCCTCTATAATAGATCCTCCATGGCGGTTAGGTTACATTACATTACATTAGATCCTCCTTTACCTTTTCGCTGACTTTTGACATGTCCATTCCAAAGATCACTTAGTGACTTGGAAAAGAGTCCTCTATAATATATTTATTAACATATCTTCAAATCGGGCATTGGGGAAAATGAAACACTGAACTTGGATATGTTTCAAAAAATTAGAGAAAGTTGTGAGTAGATAATATAAGTTTATGTGATGAAAGCAAGTCTAGGAAAATAAGTAACATCAAACATTTAAATCTCCATATAAGTGAAAATAAGTTTCTTCCAAAAGGAACTTTCGAAGTTTTAGGTAGCTTTAGAGAACCTAGAAACCCCTAGATGTGGAGGAACTATACCTTTGAAATTGAGACCTCGACGTGGAGAGACTATACCTTTGAAATTGAAACTTGAACTGTGTGAGACATCAAAATTTATGCGCATCATAATTTGCACAAGCGACACCAATTTTCCTGTCGACCATTTGGGTGGGTCCTCTTATAATATCATGTATTGACGATCATTGAATGGCCAAATAAGGTTGACAGGTGAAGAAAATATTTTATTTCAATCTTTTGATATCCCAAGTCAATCTTCGTATTGAATATCGATAGTATATAGTAAGGATGTCCATTAGTAGCTTGTTGTTTAATTTTCATGACTTAATGGATGTAGAAAGGGGGCACAAGTTTTGGTAGAATTAACAATTCTATTGAATTTATTTTTACCTTGTCTCTTCAGACATAATTACATGACCAAAACATACACGTAGATCCCAATAACACTTGAATGCATGCATAAAGGGTGGTTTTTCTG
Source organism: Pseudotsuga menziesii (assembly GCA_001517045.1). Lineage (NCBI taxonomy): Eukaryota > Viridiplantae > Streptophyta > Pinopsida > Pinales > Pinaceae > Pseudotsuga > Pseudotsuga menziesii. The sequence continues at coordinate 203,040 of LPNX010347750.1, forward strand.
TTCTACTTGAAAAGAAAAAGGTTGATTGGTAGCCCTGGTATCCCATCATAACTTCGTTTGGTTCAGTATTTTCCACTTATAAAAATATATTTATAACATAAAGGAGATCCAAATACCATGAGTTATACTTTAAGATTTTAACTCTCATTTATTATTATCCTTGAAAAAATTAAAATATAAATCCCTTGTCTTCTTCTTATTGAAACAACTATTCAATTTTTATTGAAGCAAATATTCAATTAGGTAAGAACCCAGAGATTTAATAAAATAATAAAAACAATCTATGTTTGCTCAAATAATTTTGATTTGGAATTATAAAAAACAAGTTCTATAAGTAAAAAAAATCTTAACTTAATATGGATGTAAAAGAAATCTTTTAATTTAATATGGATTTATGAGCTATCTTATCTTTCACCCAATAGTGTGTGAACATGAATATCATCTATTTTATCACAAAGAAACGTGTCTATCAAGTTTGCAGGAATGACACATGTAAAATCTTTAGGCCGTACAAAATACTTATCGTCCATCCACTGTAAGTCGAAAGCAGAGAGGCTAGTTTGGTGTTCTAATCCTCTGAAAGAGACAAATCCATAAAGTGGTTTGGGTATACTATTACCCATATAAAAAGAAGCGAACCTCCTCTCCCACAGAATTGAAATTATTTGTCTATGCCATGAGAGAGAGCTTGATGACTTACTACATATAGTCGGAAACAATTTGTGGCTAATAGGTGTAAAGGATTTGTGGCTAATAGGTGTATCTGAGTTGTTATAGAGTAGAGAAACATAACTGATTAAGAGAATGGTTTTTATGGATAAGATACCACACAAAGTCCTTTAATAAATGCCCACTAACAGGTCCCAATGTGGTTGGTCCTGCAGATGTGCGTAAATAATCAGTTGTACTGGTCGATTATAATTTCTATTATTGTAGTCTCCATTCATAGGCGGCTACGACTACTAAAAGGAGCTGTCTAACTATGGGAAAATTTTGATTTGTCGGCTGATTTTTAGCCAGAATCCAGTGAATTTAACTTACAAAATCTTGTAATTTTTGTTGTTTGTCGTATTTAAAATTCTGTGAAGATTAGTATAGCTAAGAATAGGTAAAAACCAACTGAAAATGGAAAGAAAATCGTCCCCTAATTAGACAACTCGCTACTAGAAAAAGAAGCTTACTGGAATCTCTTGGTCCAAAAAACTCCACCTTGTTCGGGGCAAGTGAACATCGCTCTTTAGAATATCAACAAAGACTTATATTTATGCAAGTGCTATATTATGGTTTGTCTCTCTTTCCTTTATGTGTTGGGTGAAATGAATTGATGCACCTTTCTCACTCACCCACTTGTAGAATTGTAAATGAACATGTCGTAAACTTTTTGTTCCTATCTTTATTTACCTTCGCATACAACAGAACCTTTGTTGAGTGATCCCAGCAAGCATCTAAGCGAACCTGCTCGCCCATAGAATTGAACTTTTTTATCTATTGTTGCTCGCCCATAGAATTGAACTTATTTATCTGTGCGGAGGTTTATGGGATAAACGGGGGAAATGGATGAGTAACCCATGAAGTAGGGGGAGGAAGATACGAAGATAGATGCTGGCACAGAAACAAAGAGCGTAGTGGATCAGTCACCAGGTACAAAATCTCCATTTGATATGTCCCCGCTCATTTTAAAATAGATAAATTTGAAAGAAGTATTATTCAAATGCATGGAACTTAGAACAACAAAGCGAGTTGTTCCCAGGATACACCACTGTAGGCTAAATGCTTATTCACTGGAAGGGTTCCAAGACCCAGAAGAATGTTGGCATATAATTACTCAATCATATGGTTTAGATGAAGCTATGATCAGATCCATTCCTCTGTGCAAATTCACTAAAGAAGAGAAGCTCATAGACAGCATAGACAGCATGGAGCGTGCAATTTTTCTCGTTGAGTTTCAGGAGAATGAGGCTCTTAGGCTTCTTCCCAAATGAAACCATGCATTCCATATTAACTGCATTGATATTTGGTCGAGGTCACATGCAAATTGTCCTTTATGTAGAGCCAATATTTTGTATTTAGAAAACCCCTTTGTCCCTACCATGGCGTCCTGAATACGTCCTAGTCTAGAACATGGGATGGTTGGGGTTGTGCACCATAGTTTTAAGATTAGAAGACTCAGGTGCCACTGGAGCTAGAAATGGTGTAGAGCACATGCATAATCTGTATTTTTCAAGAGTGTGGGGATATAGGACTGCAACACATAGGCTTAGATTTGGAAACTGAAGGCTTTAATGAGTATTCTGATGGGCTTAATTCTAGGAATATAATATTGGAATTAGGGGGAGCTGAAACTCTCGGGGTGCTAAGGGACACCCAATAATGAAAAACAACCATTATCTGAATTATTTCCCACTTTATCAAGATCATATTCATTTGAATCTTCAAGGAATGAGTATTGCAATTTTACATCTATAAATTCTAGAACTTGTCTTTTGAATTTTGATGCCTGCTACAGATAGTACTGCATCTCCATGGAGATACAGGAGTGCATCTCCATGGAGATACAGGAGGGCATTTAGATGGAGCAAGAGGTTCAGTTCACTATTCAATTTGAAGGGGACATTTTCAATATCGTTTCAGGAACTACATAGTATGCATTGTTCTTATCATTTCAGGAATATACATAGTATACATCAAGATGGATTTGATCAACGAGGTAAATGCTCTGCTACATTCCCTGAAGTTGTGGATCAAGGACTCGAACCTGGCTAATTAGACGTTGGGGCAATTCAAGAGGATCCCATGGGGTATTTCTATATGTTGTCTTGCGTCGATCATTCTCACCTATGTTTTTTCGTCTCTAGTTTCACAGAAAAGACAACCGTAGGAGTGGGGCGTGCCCGCTATGCCCTGGATAACTGTCACTTCCATCTTCTTGAACTTGTTCTTATTGGGTTCTCTAGGAAAGAGATCATACTTTCGATTCAGAATCTTCTCCATAGTTGCCATAGTTTTCTATTTAGTTTATAGTGTGCATGCAACCTACGATGTCGAATGTAGGGAAGCATTACCAGTGCTTGGCCCACCGACCTCCCTAGAGGATCATGTTATAGAGATTAGTACAGTGCCAACGTCAAATATTTCAGAGCCGACATAGATTACGGGATGCGAGGGACACCTGCACAACACCTGTGTGAGATATAGCAGCAGATAACAAGAGACAGACAAGACATATAAATAAAGACAAAACATGGGGAGCCTCCTCATTCGCCATCGACAGACGACGAAAAAATTGAGTAGAGTCTTCCCCTTAATAACACCTTCGGTGTAATTAGGTGACTTGAATGGCTAAATTCATACGTTTATTTGAGATAGAATGAGACAACTATTGGGAGTGCATGTTCTCTCCTAATTCTTTACAATTTTGTTTGCATATTATCAGGTCAATTATTAATATTATTAATCATTCATTGGGAAGGAATAAAAAGAATTAAAAGTTCAGTCATTGTTTCCGCTAGATCTCCCTCTTGAACCCGATGGGTCATGAGACAAAAGGAAATGTGAACGTACTCACCAATCCTTATTTACTACTACATATCTTTTTAGTTCAAAAGAAATATTAGTCCCCATGCAAATTGACGAGTACAATAATTCGCCCCCCCCCCCTAAATAAGTTTGACTTTTTACTCATACATGGAAATTCTTTATGGGTTCTATTCTCGAAAACCTGTAATAGACCCACAATTTCACATATAAAAAAAATTCTTTTATTGTAAGTAAATATTTTCATTCCATACAATATCACATTCTAAGTTGGGATAGACTGTTGTTTCGAAACTGTTGATGGCACGACCCTGGTTAATGAGGAAAGATTCCAATTCCTTCGAGAATAATCAGCTAGGTTTCCTTCAGGTGACATTCATATTTACCCCATTCAATTAATTAAAAATAAATAAATAAAAGTGCTGGTTCAGCCAACACCATGAGACCCCCAACTTGTCAATGTTTGCTTAGAAAAAAAGATAGTAATTCACAAGGTCTATCCTACCCATCATTCGCGGCTCATTTAAAAGCATGTAAGATAATGGTTTACGAACCATAAGGGATATTGTAAAAGTTTTGAGAACCACAACCAAGTTATCTTGTGGAAGGGGTCTCTTTATCCTCCGTTGTGGTAACAAGATGTTTATGAGGTTTGGCTTGATGCTTCCAAAAAGGGGGGTTTGTTTTCCCATGAGATAAATCTCATTAGCTTTATGATGATGACCGGATACCAAGGTATGGTTATCAAATACAATTGAAAATAAGTAGATCTTTCAAATCCATTATCCTAAGGTATAAAGGAAATACCTTGTGTGGGTTGACTTGTAAATACTAGTCTTGGAAGTAAAGGATGCATGTCATGAAATAAAGTTCATGGGACCACACAAAAGCCGAGGGATGATGTGCACTTGATGAAGTTCATAAAACTATTTGTGAAATATTAAGGTGACTTTAGTGTTGGCATTTAGGCAGAGTGACCTGGCTGTGACTTGAGAGGGCAACAAGGTCCACTCCATGATATCGATCATGATCCAACATGATCCAACATTACATGTGGATGTTGATTATGTGCTTCAAGTTAGTGTTACAGAGGAGTATAATAAGTTGGTCTGAGTGACATTAAGGTGACTTTAGTGTTGACATTCAACCAGAGTGACCTGGCTAAGACTTGACAGCGCAACAAGGTCCACTGCACGCAATGGATGATGATCCAACCTTACACGTGGATGTTGATTATACAATTCAAGTTAGGGTTTAAGAGGAGGATAATAAGTTGGTCTGAGGCACCATTATTTTATTTTGGAAACATTTTATTTGCTCTGTCGAAATTCTGGCTAAGGCCAACTCTGTAAGTATTTTTTCCAATCCCTCCAGAGCTGCTCTGGTTTCTACAGGTTCTGCATGTATTTCTAGTAGATGGACGCCCTAGTGCTACCTCCCAAGTGCTAACACAATGCAAACAAACCTGTGCAACTTAAAAAGGGTTCATGGTCTACAAATAAAAAGGTAAGAGTTCGTATTTTTCTTTCGGAACTTAAGATTTTGATTTTTAAGCTCATTGTTACTGTTTTAACTTATTTTTGATGAGTTTAACCTTATTTGTGCAGACCGGGAGGAATAAGGTATCTTAGAGGAGTCGACCCTTGGTCATCCCCTACTAGCATCCAGGTCGATCGGTTTACTATTGTGTTAAGCAAAAAGGTGTTGGGAGAGGTTCTAACATGAATGGAAATCTAGACCCTAACTCTTTAGCTCGATGTTGCAGGGTAGGCGTTGGGAGGAAGGTGACGAGGTCTCCTTCTCCTAGGCTTGCATCGCAAGATTGCCCAGTAAGTGTTCCTTCGCACCAGCAGTAACACTTAAATTAAGTTATTTCGATTACAAGACTCTAACATCCTCAAAATAATTGGTTTTGTTTTACAGGTTCCTTACCCCAGAATTAGTACGCCCACCTACTTGAGCTAACGAGGGAGAGAAATAGAAAGAAAAAATATGCAGCACTCTTTTCATTTGTCAGTAGAAAAGATTTCATTGACAGTGTTAAAAGAATCCCACCATCACGACCAAAACCAAAGATAACTTAACAAAATTGCTATAACAACGCTAATGATCTCCACCAGATGGATTTACTATTTACAACGTTTTCTCTCTTATGGTTTTTAAGTGTATGAGGGGACGACCTATAAATTTAGTTGTAAATTATTTGGGGTCTGGTTACCCATAAGTCGATTTTTTTGTTTACATTATGGGATTATATCCCATAAGTGTATGAGTGAAATCCAACTTTTAACAAAAGGATTTAGATTCTTCTTCAAGTGTAGATGCATACAGTTGATTAAGATATATATATATATATATATATATATATATATATATATATATATATATCTTCTCTTATTTTTTTAAAAGGAAAGTGGATGAATAAAAGAGATAAGTATTTTATCCAACTGGTCATGCAAAGAGCATTGTCCAACACTAACATTATACACTTTATAACTCTGATTTGGAGTGGCTTCTAAAAGTTTAGCTTGGCCAGGGTTTGACCTTGTGACTTGTATAAGAAAAAGAATACTAACTAAAATAATTATGACATTTAAAGGAACTACTACAATGTAGAAAAAAAAAGGTTAAAGTAATTAAATACCATCTTAATGTAATCCATTGAGTATCTCAACAATTCTGATAATTGATTTCTTAATGGCTGTTATAGTAAATTAGCAATTAGTCTTACAAACAGTCGAAACAAAACAAAACCGGCCCTTATTTGCTTGATTGGCTGTAGGAATCGTTTACGATTTGTTTGGTTAGCTATTAGATTCGCTTTACTGCTTGTTATAATTAACACTTTTTTAAAAAGGAAGAAAAGAGTGGATTAACAGTTAAGGGTTTTTGTAGATTGTAATGTTGAGTAGGAATAGATCCGAAACCCATAAGTAAGGTTAGTTAAAAATCCTCCCAACTCTTCTATACAATAGGAAATAATAAGAAAAAAGGGGATGAATGAGAGAGGGGAAAATGCTTGACATTTTCTTTTTCTTAGCTAGAGAGATTATACTGTAAGTGGAATACGATATACCTAGAATTACTGATAAAAATGTCGGGTTTATTGAAATCAGGTTATGTCTTAAAGAAAATGCTTTTGTAGAGACTTAACAATTACAATTTCTCCCTTACTACTATCAATAATTCACTAAGAATCTTTCTTTTTCTGGGATGCAAATGAAAAGGACTAGGTTCTTGCAGAGTCAAATCACGATCTAAGAGTTTATATACTAGAGAGTTAGTTTTAATATAGTTAGTCTAACAAGGAAGTTAAAATAATAATGAAAGCATTAGCGTTATTAACTTTGATACAGATAAAATCTAACAGAAGCTAGGTATATGAAATGTATTGCAAACCTTTAAAGTAAGATTGCACATTTGGAATCATTTAGAAACCCATCACAGAACATGATAACCAGCCGTAGAAGTAGAGAATTTAATAGTACTATCTTTAAATGGTTTTCCAATTAAAAATAATAATTATCTTCATATATTAGCTATATTTTACTTAGATATTGTAATATAAACAAATTTCAGCATTGGAGAAAGAAATAGTCGAGGGTTCGAAATTTAACAGTTCTCGATCTACTGATTTTAAAAATAATTAAAAGACTATAGTAAACAAAAGAGATGTAGAAACATTGAGCCCAACTCTTTGGGAAAACAAGAGTGGAAATGTCGTTCCTCCCTACCAGTCTCCTAGAGCATTCAAATTTCCTACACAAGAACCCCCGAGCCTGCTCGTTAAACCACAACAATGAAAAATTCTCAATGCACCATCTCTAGCATTATTTTTGTAGAAAATAATCCTCTGTCCAATGCTAGCCTCGTGCTGCTCATGGACATACTATTTTTATATTTTTTTTCTAGGTCGTGGTCATTTATGAGCCTCCTGCTCTTTAGCACCCAACTAGGAGTGATGACTCGATTTTAGGGGATGATGCATTCTGCATCCTGAGTTGTCACTTAGTGGTCTTTTCCACTTGTTCATTCCCTCTTGTGGGCTAGCAATCCCTCTTTAATAACTATTTCCACTCTTGTCCCCCTTTCTGTATTTATTTAATAACATTGTTTTGGTTACATATTGTTTTATACTTTACATTTTCGTTGTCAAAAATAATAAAGTAATAAAAATAATAATAACAGAGTATTTTCAACAGAAATAAAATAATTCTGGGGGTGTTACATACACCTCCCCTTAGGAGATAACACCATCCTCGGTGATATGAGTTAGTTTATTCCTCCATTTCATCTCCTTGGAATATATCTAGATATGCCTCCCGCTTTTTACTTTCTAGTTCCTAAGTAGCCACTTTCATACTAAGGTACTTCCATTGCACCTGGACTTGTCCGATGGTACTTTTCCGGAGTATAAGCTCTCTCCTATCGAGAATACGCTCCAGTCCCACTTGGAACTATCCTTCGGGTTTCACCTGGATTTCATTCCAATCAATCACATGAGAGTTATCATGAATATATTTTTTTAATATAGAAATATAAAATACATTATGAACTTTAATATTTGGTGGTAGGGCTAATTGATATGTGACCGGTCCTACTTGGGCCAAAATTTGAAATGGCCCACAATACTTGGGCATCGGTTTCGAATAATTTCCCAAACTTAAAGTGCTCATCTTGGGCCTTACCTTTATATACACATGATAACCCACCTGGAACTCTTTGGGAGTTCTTCTTAAATCATCATAGTTTTTATTCCTATCTTGGGCAGTTTTCAAGTTCTGTTGTACCTGATTCACAGTTAGCTCCATTTCCTTTGACAAATTAGGACCCAAAATTAACTTATCAATAGGACTTCTCCATGATATTGGGGAATTGCACTTACGCCCATAAAAAATTTCAAATGGACTCATGCCGACAGAAACCTGGAAATGATTTTTATAAGAAAATTCAACTAAGTGTAGGTAGTCTTCCCACTTATTTGTTTTATCCATAACATACATCCTTAGCATATCTTCCAGAATCCGGTTTACTCTTTCATTCTTCTCATCTATTTGCAGATGGTATGTAGTGCTGAAGTTTAATTGGGTACCCAAGTCTTTGAATAAAACCTTCCATAAATTACATGTCAACTTTACATCTATGTCAAAAACTATTACCTTCGGTATGCCATGTAACCTTAATATTTCTTTCATAAAGATGTCTGCAATATTAACCGCCTTGTAGATGGATTTAATAGGTATGAAATGCAATGCCTTGCTTAATTTATCTACCACAAGCATGCTAAAGTCATGTTGTCTAAAGTTCTTGGGAAATCCGGTGATAAAATCCATGTTGATTGTTTCCCACTTCCATTCTAGAATGGGTAATGGATGCAACAATCCTGCATGATGTTGATGTTCTTCCTTAACCTTCAGGCATTCCAGGCAGCAAGCTAAGCACTTTGCCACTTATTTTTTCATATTTGGCAAGAAGAAGTCTTTTCTGATCATGCTAATCATTTTCTGATAACCTGGAGTATGGTCTTTTGTGTAGCTCATCCATAACTGTTGATTTAAATTCTGCAATGTTTGATATGTACAACCTATTTTTATGTAACAATAAACCCTGTTGACTTAGGCTAAAATCTATTTTTATTCGATTTCATTAATTAATAATAGTATTCTCCTTTAGCAGTTGATACTCTTTATTAGCCTACCTAGCGCTTATAACCTGATTTTCCAGATTAGCTTCATAGCTGCTACTTGCAAAAAGTAAAATTGCATGTTGACTTAAAGTGTCGTCCACTTTATTTTATTTACCTTTTATATGTTTTATTTCAAATTCGTATTCACTTAGAAAAGACAGCCATCTTGCTTTTCTTGCACTTAAATTCTACTCGTCAAATAGGTATTTAAGGAGTATGTTATTTGACATAAGTAAAAATTTCCTTCCAAATAAGTAATGTCGCCACATTTTTAGGGCGTGTATTATTGCAGTGAGTTCCAAATCATGTGTCACATAATTCTTCTCATGATCTTTTAATTTTCTGGATTCATAAGCCACCACATAGTTATCTTGTAATAAGACCCCACCTAATCCTTCATTGGAAGCATTGGTACATACGAAAAAATCTTTAAATGGATCAACAATTTTCAGAATTGGGGCAATGGTTGATAAAAATTTTAACTTGTTAAATCTTTCCTCGCACTTTTTAGTCCACTCGAGTTTTTTTCCCTTCTTTTGCAAGGAGCTATGGGGTAAGCAATCTTGGAAAAACCCTCAATGGACTTTCGGTAGTGTCCGGTAATTCCCATGAATGATCTAATATCAGGAACATTCTTGGGAACCGACCATTCCATGATGGCTCTTACCTTGTCTAGATCTACTGAGATTCCATCCTTGGACACTATGTGTCCAAGGTATTGAATCGTGTCTTTTAAAAAGTCACATTTATTGAACTTTGCATAAATTTGTTGTTCTCTTAAAACTTGCATAACTATTTTTAGATGTTCTTCGTGATCTTCTTTATTTTTACAGTAGATTAGTATGTCTTCAGTGAAGACGACTACAAAATTATCTAGATAATTACTTAAAATAATGTTCATTAAACACGTGAAAGCAGTAGGTTCATTTTTCAACCAAAAGGGAATTACAACAAATTCATAGGAACCATAACGGGCCCTAAACATTATTTTAAATGTCTTCATCTTTTATTCATACTTGATAATGACCCAACCTCAAATCTATATTTGAAAAGATAGTTGCCCCTAGGAACTGATTGAATACATCATCTATCCAATGAAGTGGGTATCAATTTTTAATAGTCATTTATTTAATTATCTATAATCAATACATAGTCTAAGTGTTTCATCCTTTTTCTTTACAAACAAAACCGGTGCTCCCCAGGGAGAGACAATTGGTCAAATGTATTTCTTATCGATTATTCCCTGAAGCTGTGATTTTAATTCTATGAGTTCAATTATATTCATTCTATAGGAGGATTTTGATGCAGGTAAGCTGTGATTTTACCTTCCTGGGAATGCCTGTTATTTTTATATTATTTCCATTATCATCAATACAGGTAAATGTTTTGTCAAAATAGTTTAGTAAAACCTTATGTTCTTCTAGCGAATCCATTCCTATTAAAAGATCGTAGGATCCCAAAGGAAATACATTTACATTCACATGCGTACAGAAATCATTTAGAATTATCTTACAATTTATAAAAATGCTAGTAACTTTTTGTTTCATACACGTGGCTAAATGTACTAGCCAAGATTTATCAAATTTTCCAGGAACTAACTTGCATAATTCAAAGATCATGGGTGAAACATAACTCAAACTTGCACCCAGATCAATTAAAATAGATATAGGTTGATTGTTTATCTCACCTTCAATTTTGACCATGGAGGTGTGATGTTCCGCTTGTCGATTTTCCAATGCAACGCAAATTATGGGAATGCTCCGTGCCATATCTCCAACTATGACTTCTTCTTGTAAGAAATGCACATTAAAGTTCTTTTTTCTTGTTTGACATTCTTTAAAGTAGTGTGGCCCTCCACACTCGTAGCATTTTAAAGGTTCCTTTTTAGAATATTTTTTATTACGAACATTTGAAGGCTCTTTTACACCATGGTTTTGAGGTTTAAAATTTTTATAATTATTTCCCTGATACCCTCTGTAATTACTCCCTGAATTATTATGAAATTTATTTTGTTTCTTCTTAGGATCATAATTATTGCGTTTTTTATTCTTCCAAATAGGGATACCTTCTCTTTTATGTTTATTGTGGTCGTAGGAGAAGTTTTCCTTCCTCATTGCTTCCTCCAACATCTTGGGATTGTTATATTCAATCTTCTCTTTGAACATGAGGGGAAAACAACTGAGAAACCGTTGTAGTTTTGGATTTTCGTCAATTATGTAGGGAACATAATGGAGTAAGCGCAAGAAATTGCTACATAGTTCTTTCATCATCATGGCCCCAAGCCTTAGTTCATAGAACTCCTTCGCTTTTTCCTCATAATACTCTTCAGACAAATATTTTCTTTTAAACAGTTTTTCGAAAGTTTTCCAGTTTACATATCTTTCTTTTAAACCTTTGACTTTATTGACGTCTTGCGACCATATATCTTCCTTTCCAATCAGATTATAGATGGCCATTTTATCTTTTAATTCATCTAAGTAATTATATATTTGAAAGTATTTCTTCATACCGGACAACCAGGCTTTTGCCTCCTAGCCATTCTCAATTTCTCCACTAAACATGGGTGGTTTAGTTTTTTTGAATTCCCTAGAGATTTCCTCATAGGGTTTGTGTTTTTTCCTCTTTTTAATTTCATCACTGCTTTCATTTGACTCAGTTGACTTTCTGTGGTGTTTAACCGACTCTTCACTTGAGGTGTCAGAGTGATGGCTGGAAAATTCTAGTTTTTTCCCTTACATTTATTGTAGGGGGAATATTTTGGAAAATCCTCTCGTGATTATTTAGTTTTTCCTTTTTCATCATTATGGATCTTCATTAAGAGGCTAGTGTTTAGTTCTTCTTGATCCTCAAGTATTCATTCATTATCCTCTTTGACTTTTCTTAACTCAGATATTAGTTCATTAACTGTTCATTTTAGTTCTTAATTGTTATCCTGACTTTCATTTAGATCTACCCAGAACTCCCCATCCCTTATGTTACATTCCTCATTAATTAAAGTGTGTTCTAGGTGATTCTCTTCTTCTTCCGTAGGCATTCTTGTATATGCCATGGTCCTGCAACAATATATGTATACTTCTCTGTGCTGGATATAAGAGAAATTTCGAACAAGTATGAGTTAGTTTTACTATTTTTAAAACAAAACAAAAAAAAGTCATTGTGTGAGTCTATTCAGGCCTAGTGCTGAAACCTTGCTCTGATACCATTTGTAATAGACTCACAATTTCACATATAAAAAAAAATTATTTTATTGTAAGTAAATATTTTCATTCCATCCAGTATCACACTCTAAGTTTGGATAGACTGATGTTTCTAAATTGTTGATGGTGTTACCACCTAATTTGTACTTAGTGGTTTTTTATCAACTGGTCCTGGTGAACTGTACAAGGATAACTTGTTCGGACTTCAGAAGTCCTTCAGTCTTGCTTCTGGGAAACTTTGTTGTACTATATCACATGTTCATATCCCCATGGGGGAGTTGTAATAAATGTTCTAGCATGATAGTGTCTGTAAAAGACTCGGTCTCTTATACTTTATTTGTCAATCCAATCAGCCCAGGGTGTTGTTTCCCTTGGTTATTATTGGTTTTTGAATAAACGACTGATAATTTCTGAGTTTTTCATTCCATACCTCCAAAGTTGGGGTGGTTGGCTTGGCATTTAGGCCTATTGAGGTTATTAGAGTCTATGTGTCAATGTATAAACATGCTAGGCATCATGGTTGAGTCATATGAACATGTCTAAATCCCCGTAGGTTTTTTCAATTTTTCAATTTTTTAATTTTTTTTCAGTTTTTTTTTATTAAAATTTAATTTTTCCAAAACTTAGGCTATTTTTTAATAGTTTAATTGGAAAATTTGGTTTTGTAATAAAAGTGGGCCAAATAATCAGTTTCAGTCATGTAGGTGCTCATTTTCAAGCTAAGAGCACCATGTAAACCCATGGACCCATGTTTTTCAGGTTATGAGTGATTTTCCATCACTCAAGTCAGAAAACCCCAAAAAATCAATTATTGATTATTTTAATTAATAAATTGATGAATAATGGAGCAAATCCAAAATCCTAGATCAATGGATTCTTAGCCGATTTGATTGAAATCAGTCAGATCTGAACCAAATTGATTGAATCTGAAAAATCCTTGATTGAAGGGGGTGATCTAGATAGATCCAGAGTTGAACTTCAGCATCCTTTATGGGGAATTGTACCCTCTCTCTCTCATCCACACATGTGGGATCTCTTGGAAGCTCTATGGATTGATGTGTCAATCTGTGGGTTTATGTGTCAACTCAATCAGCCCCCTGATTGACAAGTAGGCTTAGTGGAAGCTCAGTTCAGCTTCAGATCAACATTAATGGACTCTCCTTCAGTTCTAGTGATCTGTCTCCTTCAGATTTGCACCTCCCTTGGGTTGGATCTCCTTTTTTTTTGTATAAATAAAGCTCAGATCACCTCTTCCAAGCTAGTTAGAACTGGGATTGAGGTGCTGTTGCTCTTGTACTATGTTATTGTTTATTATTCTGGAATAAATAAGCTTTGGAGGCAAGATCTATGGTGTAATGCTCTTCATGTGTGGATGGTGATTGTCAAATGCTTATGAGGTATAATCTGTGTTATTTATCATTGGTTTTGCTGGTTAATTGTTGGCCTTGAAGGAGAGAGCTCCCTCTTGTTAGGGTAAGAGTTTATTCTACTTTGATTTATGCTCTTACTATTTGTGTGTTTCATATCTATTGGAGTTGCATGTATTTGAAGTTTAATTGCATGGTTTTTTATTATCTCTTCCAGCAGCACCTATGTTTTAACCATATGTTTGTGCAAGGATTTCTAAGTTGCAAGTGATATCGCTTGTAGAAGAGGTTGAGCCGATTTGCAACTTCCTCATATTCAAGATATTATAAATGAAATAGTCCCTCAGTGTTCCACCAAAGCAGACTCCAAAGCACAACATTCCTAGGCTTCCAGCACTCTTTCTCTCTCTTTCTCCTTCAAAAAATCAATTTTCTTACCTGGTTACTATGTTCGAAATCTTTTTTATCATTTGGATATGTTATATTAAAGTAAAATTTACATATATATTCTATTTCAAATCCCATAGTCTAGATCTCATTTCTAGAAAGTATCATTAAGCATTCTAGATCTAGCATAAGGAGATCGTCCGTTTTGCATGGCAAGTTAAAGAAAATCAGTAGGTTGCATGCTCTATATTTCCTTTTCTATTTTAAAAAATATTAAATCCAGAAATAAGTGCATATTTCATTGGCTGCACAAACAACAATCCAATATCCCAAATAAAGGTTGCTTTCCTTGGTTCCTTTTTCACTTGTTTAGCTAGTTTTAACTTAGTCTTTTTTGAGTTAAGGTAGGCTGATCCAAAGGTACTCTTAAAGTGATTTTGGGAATATTTTATTCTAACATGCTTGCTGGTATTTATCAGGTGTAACAGAAAATAAAAGAATCTTTTGTTCGAAAGTGGCCTCGGGAGCATTCAAATCCCCCAGGGGTCTCCCCTTTCACTAAAATTTAAAATTTTTGGAAAGTTGTAAGATCTTGGTTTCATCCCATATAAGGACCAAGAGGTTTCTGATATTTCAGTTTTATGATATTGTAACCAATAATAATAAAATAAAATCTTTTTTGAGTAGGCTCTTTCGAGCTCGCCCCCCATCCCCCCAAGGGGGATCTGCGTCCGTTTCACTTTTTTGCGTTGTTCCCTTTTTTCTGCTCTAGTTTAGTAATGACATGCAGGATTGTATACTTTGATATAATTTTTCATTATTCCATATTTTAATTTCAAAAGTAATCATACTACTTACCCCACGACTTCCCGCTTGACCCGCAAGGGGAAAGAGATGCATGGTAGGACTAATTAGAAAACCGGTGTTGTGTATCTTTGATTCCATTTTCATTAATTGTTTCATTAGTCATAATAAAATCAACCCCTCCTTGATTCCTCAATTGAGGTCCACTTGGATCGAAAGAGGTTTTTGAAGGGTTTTCTTTTTAACAAGAACACCTATTTTAAAATTTACTAAAAATAACAAAGACTCCAATGTGTATGCTCTGTACTTGGCTGCGGTTCGTCCGATCATTCAAGCTACATCAAAAGAACTTGAGTGACTAGAATAATTAGGACTCACTTTCCCCAAATTGACAAACCATTAAGCGAAAATCCAACGCCTCGATCAAACCATTACGGTGGCAAAATACACAAAGGAAGTAGGAACTCCTGAAAAGTGACCTCGGGCGCTGATCTCTGTTACACCTTCAGGTGCATTATGAGAAACAATCTCAAAGACTCCATTCATCCCACATATTCCTTGCGGGTAGCCGTGACAGTTTAGTTTTGGACATACTTCAAGTAACCCCTGGGTATATCTTGAGTCCCCTCGCCTAAGTTAAATTACTCATATTCTTACATTAATTTAAAATTAACCAAGATACAATTGCACAACATTCATTCCAGCACTTGCAAGCACTCTTAATTGTTTTTCAACTCCATTTTCAAGGCACTGGTCAACTGTTTATTTCTTTCAATCTATATGTGATTGGGTGTCATTTTAGTGATTACTTGTGATTATCTCATCATGTTATTTGTTGTTTACAATTGTTAAATCGAAACTCCTAAAAAATTTACTCTTTAATACCATCATCTTAATAAATAGTTTTTCCTTTGTAACTTAATAGGGTCTACCACCCTTGGCTTGATTAGGAGTTGAGCCTAAACGGAGGAGTCAAGCACAAGGTGACAGCCTTGACTCGAGACTTGCCCCCAAGGACACACCGAGTGGCTTGAATATTTCTGCCACGTAACCCAGGTGTGTGAAAAGCGGCAACAGATGGAAGGACCCTAGTTAATGAGGAAAGAGTCCAATTCCTTCAAGAACAATCAGTCAGGTTTCCTTCAGTTGACATTCATATTTACCCCATTCAATTAATTAAAAATAAATAAATAAAAATGTTGGTTCAACCAACACCAGGAGACACCCCAACTTGTCAATGTTTGCTTAGAAAAAATGACAATAATTCACAAGCTCTGTCCTACCCATAACTTGTAGTTCATTTAAAAAGCATGTAAGATAATGGTTTACAAACCATAAGGGATTTTGTAAAAGTTTTGAGAACCACAACTAAGTTACCTTGTGGAAGGGATCCCTTTATCCTCCGTTGTGGTAACAAGATGTTTAAGAGGTTTGGCTTGATGCTTCCAAAAAGGGGGGTATGTTTTCCCATGAGCTAAATCTCATTAGCTTTATGATGATGACATTATACCAATGTATGGCTATCAAATATAATCAGAACTAAGAATATCTTTCAAAACCATTATCCTAAGGTAGAAAGGAAAGACCTTCAGTGGGTTGAATTGTAAATACCAAGTCTTGGCAGTGAAGGATGCATGTCATGAAAGAAAGTGCACAGGATCGCACAGAAGCTGAGGGATGATCTACACTCGATGAAGGTCATAAAAAATTTTGTGCATTATTAAGGCGACTTTAGTATTGACATTAAGGCAAAGTGACCTCACTGCGAGTTGACAACGGACCCAGGTCCACTGCACACTATGGATCATGATCCAACCTTAAATGTGGATTTTTATTATACTCTTCAAGTTAGGGTTTCATAGGAGGATAATAAGTTAGTCTGAGACGCCATTATTTCATTTTGGAAACATTTTCTTTGCTATGTTAGAAGTTTGGCCGATGCCAACTCTATAACCTTTTTTTTTTCAATCCCTCCGGAGCTGCTCTAGTTTATATAGGTTCTTCATGTACTTATGGTTGATGGACACCCCAGTGCTATCTCTCGGGTGCTAACACAATGCAGACAGACCTGCGCAACTTAAAAAGGGGTCGTGGTATACAAATAAAAAGGTAAGAGTTCATATTTTTCTTTCGGCACTTAAGCTTTTGATTTTTAAGTTAATTGTTATTGTTTTAACTTCTATTTGATGAGTTTAACCTTGTTTGTGCAGACTAGGAGGAATAAGGGATCTCAGAGGAGTCGATCCTTGGTCATCCTCCACTAGCATCCAGGTTGGTCGGTTTACTGTTGTGTTAAGGAAAAAGGTGCTGGGATAGGTTCTAACATGAAGTACAATCTAGACCCTAACTCTTTAAATCGATGTTGCAGGGTAGGCACTACGAGGAAGACGACGTGGTCTCCTTCTCACAGGACTGCATCGCAAGATGCCCTGGTAAGTGTTCCTTTGCACCAACAGTAACAATTAAATTAATTTATCTCGGTTACGAGACTCTAATGTCCTCAAAATAATTGGTGTTCTTTTACAGGTTCCTTACCCTGGAAGTAGTATTCCCACCTAAGCAAGCTTAACAAGGGATAAAAATGTAAAGAAAAAATATGCAACACTCTTTTCATCTGTAAGAGTTCATTGACAGAGTAAAATGAATCCCACCAACGCAACCAAAACCAGAGATAAGTTAACAAAATTGCTACGACAACGTTAATGATCTCCACTAGATGGATTTACTATTTACAACATTTTCTTTCTTATGGTTTTTAAAGGGGATGACCTGTAAATTCAGCTGTAAAGTATTTGGGGTCAGGTTACCCATAAGTCGATTCTTTTGTTTACATTACAGGATTATATCCCATGAGTGAAATTCATCTTTTAACAAAAGGATTTAGATTCTGCTTCAAGTGTAGATTCATACAATTAATTAAGATGTATATATATATATATATATATATATATATATATTTCTTCTCTCTTTTTAAAGGAAAGTGGATGAATAAAAGAGATAAGTCTTTTATTCGAATGGTCATGCGATGAGCATTTTCCAACACTACCATTCTACAATTTATAACTCCTATTTGGAGTGGCTTCTGAAAATTTAGCTCGGCCATGGTTCGACCCTATGACTTGTATAAAAAAAGGATACTAACTAAAAGAATTTTCACATTTAAAGGAACTACTACAGCGTAGTAAAAAAGGTTTAAAGTAATTAAATACCGCCTTAATGTAATTCGTTGAGTATCTCCACAATTCTAATAATTTATTTCTTAATGGATGTTACAGTAAATATGCAATTAGTATTACATACAGCAGAAACAAAATGAAACCATCCTTGATTTACTTGATTGGTTTTCAGAATCATTTACGATTTGTTTGGTTAGATATTAGATTCGCTTTACTGCTGGTTATAATTAACACTTATTTGAAAACGAATAAAAGAGTGGATTAATAGTTAAGGGTTTTTGTAGATTGTAATGTTGAGTAGGAATAGATATGAAACCCAAAATCAAGGTAAGTTAAAAATCCTCCCAACTCTCCTATACAATAGGAAATAATAAGAAAAAAAGGTTTGAACGAGAGATGGGAAAATTCTTGACAATTTTCTTTTTTGGTGAGAGAAATTATACTGTAAGTGGAATACGATAACCCTACAATTACTCATAGAAATGTTGGGTTTACTAAAATCAAATTATGGATTAATGAAAATGCTTTGGTAGAGACTTAATGATTATAGTTGATCCCTTACTACTAGCAATCATTCACTAAGAATCATCTTTTTCTAGGGTGCAAATGTAAAGGACTAGGTTCTTGCACAGTCGAATCACGATCTAATATTTTACATACCAGAGAGTTAGTTTTAATATAGTTAGTATTACAAGGAAAATGAAAGCGTTTCCATTATTAACTTTGATACAAATAAAATCTAACAGAATCTAGGTATAGGAAATGTATTGCAAAGCTTTAAAGGAAGATTGCAGAATTAGAATCATTTAGAAACCCATCACAAAACATGATAACCAACCGTAGAAGTAGAGAATTTAATAGTACTATCTCGAAATGGTTTACCCAATTAAAAATAATAAGTATCTTTGTATCTTAGTGATATTCTACTTAGATATTGTAACATTAACAAATTTCAACTTTGGAGAAAGAAATAGTCGACGGTTCAAAATTTAACAGCTCTCGATGTACTGAGTTTAAAAAGAATTAAAAGACTATAGTAAACAAACGAGATGTAGAAACCTGGAACCCAATGCTTTGGGAAAACAAGAGTGGAAATGTCGTTCCTCCATACCAATATCCGATAGCATTCAAATCACTTGCTCCAAAACCCCTGAGCTTGCTCACTGAACCATAAGAGCCAAAAATTATCAATGCACCGTCTCTAGCATTATTTTTGTAGATAATAAAACCTCATCCAATGCTAGCCTCCTACTACTCATGGACATACTATTTTTATAGTATTTTTCCTAGGTCTTGTTCATTTATGAGTCTCCTGCTCTTTAGCACCCAACTAGGGGTGATGACCTGATTTTATCGGATGCTTCCTCCTGCATCCCAAGTTCTAACTCAACGGTCTTTGCCACTTGATCATTCACTCTTGTGGGTTATCAAGCCCTCTTTAACTGATATTTCTTCTCTTGTCCCCCTTTTAGTATTTATTTAATAACATTGTTTTGATTACATTTTTTTGTCCCCCTTGTAAAAAGTAATAAAGTAATAAAAATAATAATAAATAAATAAAATAATAACAGACTATTTTCAAGAGAAATAAAATAATTTCTTGGGGTGTTACATACACCTCCCCTTAGGAGATAACACCGTTCTCGATGTTATAACTTTCTTTATTCCTCCATTTCATCTCCTTGGAATAGATTTGGATATGCCTCCCGCATTTTAATTTCCAGTTCCCAAGTAGCCTCTTCTAGACTAAGGTTCTTCCACTGCACCTTGACTTGTCCGATGGTACATTTCCAGAATATAATATCTCTCTTGTTGAGAATGCGCTCTTGTCCCACTTGGAACTCTCCTTCGGGTTCCACCTAGATTGGATTCCAATTAATCACATGAGAGTTATCATGAATATATTTTTTAATATAGAAATATGAAATATATTATGAACTTTAATATTTGGTGCTAGGGATAATTGATATGCGACTGGTCGTACTCTGGCCAAAATTTAAAATGGCCCACAATACCTGGGCACCAGTTTCGAATAATTTCTCAACCTTAAAGAGATCTTCTTAGACCTTACCTTTATATAGACATGATCACCCACCTGGAACTCTTTGGGAGTTCTTTTTATATCAGCATAGATTTTCTGCCTATCTTGGGAAGTTTTCAAGTTCTATTGTACCTGTTTCACAGTTAGCTCCATTTCCTTTAACAAATCAGGAACCAAAATTAACCTATCAACAGGACTTCTCCATGATATTGGGGTATTACACTTACGCCCATACAATATTTTGAATGGACTCATACCTATAGAATCTTGGAAATGATTATTATAATGAAATTCAATTAAGTGAAGGTAGTCTTCCCAATTACCAGGTTTATCCATAACATACATCCTTAGCATATCTTCTAGAATCTGGTTTACTCTTTCAGTCTTCCCATCCGTTTGCGGATGGTATGCAGAATTGAATTTTAATTGGGTACCCAGGCCTTTGAATAAATCCTTCCAAAAATTACCTGTAAACTTTGCATCTCTGTCAAAAACTATTACCTTCGGTACACCATGTAACCTAAATATTTCTTTCATAAATATGTCTTCAATATTAACCGCTTTGTAGGTGGATTTAACAGGTATGAAATGCACTACCTTGGTTAATTTATCTACCATAACCATGATAGATTCATGTTGTCTGAAGTTCTTGGGAAATCAGGTGATAAACTCCATGTTGATTTTTTCCCACTTCCATTCTGGAATGGGTAATGGATGCAACAATCCTGCGGGATGTTGATGTTCTTCCTTAACCTTCTGGAATTCCAGGTAGGGAGCTAAGTACTCTGCCACTTATTTTTTAATATTTGGCCAGAAGAAGTATTTTCTGATCATGGTAATCATTTTTCTGATAACCCAGATTCCCCAAGTATTGTCTTTTGTGTAGCTCATCCATAACTGTTAATTTAATTTCTGCAATGTTTGGTATGTATAGCCTATTTTTATGTAACAATAAACCTTGCTGACTTGGGATGAAATATGTTTTTATTCTATTTTGTTCATTAATAACAGTCTTCTCCTTTAGCATTTGATACTCTTTATTAGTAGACCCAACGCTTATAACCTGATTTTCTAGATTAGTTTCATAACCGATGCTTACAAAAAGTAAATTTGCATGTAACTTGTTAAATCTTTCCTCGCACTTTCTAGTCCACTCGAATTTTTTTCCCTTCTTTGGAAAGGAGGTTATGGGGTAAGAAATCTTGGAAAAAGCCTTAATGAACTTTCAGTAGTATCCATGAATTCCCATGAACGATATGATATCAGGAACATTCTTGGGAACCAGCCATTCCATGATGGTTCTTACCTTGTCTGTATCTACCGAGATTCCATCCTTGGACACTACGTGTCCAAGGTATTGAATCGTGTCTTTTAAAAAGTCACATTTACCAAACTTTGCATAAAGATGTTCTTCTCTTGAAAGTTGCAGAACTATTTTTTTTATGTTCTTCGTGTTCTTGTTCATTTTTAGAGTAGATTAGTATGTCGACAATGAAGAAGACCACAAACTTATCTAGATAATTACTTAAAATACAGTTCATTAAACACATGAAAGCAGCAGGTGCGTTTGTCAACCCAAAGGGCATTACAACAAATTCATAGTGACCATAACGGGTCCTAAACATTGTTTTAAATATATCTTCATCTTTTATTCGTACTTGCTGATAACCCGACCTCAAATCTATCTTTGAAGAGATAGTTTCCCCTCGAAACTCATCGAATGGATCGTCTATCCGAGGAAGTGGGTATCGATTTTTAATAGTCATTTTATTTAATTGTCTATAATCAATACATAGTCTACATGTTCCATCCTTTTTCTTTACAAACAAAACCGGTGCTCCCTAGGGAGAGACACTAGGTCGAATGTATTTCTTATCGATTAGTTCCTGAAGCTGTGATTTTAATTCTATGAGTTCAATTATATTCATTCGGTAGGGGGATTTTGATGCAGGTACCACCCCCGGTATTGATGGTGAAGTCTATATCTCATTTATCAGGAAGTACAGGGACTTCTTCCTGAAAGATATCTTTGAATTCTTCAAGAAAATGTATATCTTCTAGTTTAGGTTTTGTATCATTTTCCTGATCATCCATTATATAAAATGAAAATACCTTACATCCTTTTCATACTGGTCTCTTCATTTGTAAAGAAGAGATTTCCCTAATGGTTACCTTCCTAGGAATGCCTATTTGTTTTATATTATTTCCATTATCATCAATATAGGTATAGGTTTTGTCAAAACAGTTTAGTAAAACCTTATGCTCCTCTAGCCAATCCATTCCTATTAAAATATCATTGGATCCCAAAGGAAATACAATTATATTCACATGTGTACATAAATCATTTAGCATTATCTTAGAATTTCTAACAATGCTAGTAACTTTTTGTTTCGTACCTGTGGCTAACTGTACTAACCAAGATTTATCGAAAATTTTAGGTACTAACTTGCATAATTCAATGATCCTGGGTGAAACATAACTCAAAATTGCACCCGGATCAATTAAAATGGATATAGGTTGATTGTTTGTCTTACCGTCAATTTCTACCATGGAGGTTTGATGTTCTGCTTGTCAATTTTCCAGTGCAGGGAAAATTCTGGGCATGCTCTATGTTGTATCTCCAACTATGACTGCTTCTTATAAGGAATACACATTAAAGTTCTTTTTTCTTACTTGACAGTGTTTAAAGTAGTGTGGTCCTCCACACTCCCATCATTTTAAAGGTTCCCTTTTAGCAGAGTTTTTATTAGGAACATTCGAAGGCTCTTTTATAGCAAGGTTTTGAGGTTTAAATGTTTTATAATTATTTCCCTCATACCCTCTGTAATTACTCCCTAAATTATTATGAAATTGATTTTGTTTCTTCTTGGGATCATAATTATTGGATCTTTTATTCTTCCAAACAGGGATACCTTCTCTTTTATTGTTATTCTGGTCGTAGCAGAAGTTTTCCTTCCTGATCGCTTCCTCCATCTTCTTGGGATTGTCATATTCAATCCGCTCTTCAAACATGAGGGGAAAACCACTGAGAAACCATTGTAATTTTGGATTTTTATCAATTATGTAGGGAACATAACGGAGTAATCTCAAGTACTTGCTACATATTTATTTCCTCATCATCGCTCCACGCCTTAGTTCGTAGAACTCCTTCACTTTTTCCTCATAATACTATTCAAACAAATATTTTCTTTTAAATTGTTTTTCAAAAGTTTTCCAATTTACATATCTTTCTTTTATAGATTTGACTTTCTTGATGTCTTGCCACCATATATCTTCCTTTTCAGCCAGATTATAGATGGTCATTTTAGATTTTAATTCATCTAAGTAATTTTATATTTGAAATTATTTCTTCATACCGGACAGCTAGGTTTCTTCCTCCTCTCCCTTCTCAATTTCTCCGTTAAACATGGGCGGTTTAATTTTTTTGAACTCCCCAGATATTTCCTCATAGGTTCTGTATTTTTTCCTCTTTTTACTTTCATCACTGCTTTCGCTTGACTCGGTTGAATTTCTGTGGTGTTTAACCGACTCTTCACTCGAGGTTTCAGAACTATGGCTGGAAAATTCCAGTTTTTTTAAAATCCTCCTGTGATCCTTTAGTTTTTCCTTTTTCTTCATTATGGATCTTCACTAGGAGGATAGTATTTAGTTCTTCCTGAGCCTTAAGTATTTGTTCATTATCCTCATTAACTTTTCGTAACTCAGATCTTAGTTCATCAACAGTTCATTTTAGTTCATACTTGCTATCCTGACTTTCATTTATATCTTCCTAGAACTCCTCATCCCTTATGTTACCTTCCTCATTATTTAAAGGTTGTTTCAAGTGATGCTCTTCTTCTTCCGCGGGCATTCTTGTATCTGCCATGGTCCTGCAACAATATATGTATACTTCTCTTTGCTGGATGTAAGAAAAATTTCAAACAAGTCTGAGTTAGTTTTATTATTTTTAAAACAAAACAAAAAAATCGTTGCGTGAGCCTATTTAGGCCTAGTGTCGAAACCGTGCTCTGATACCATTTGTAATAGACCTGCAATTTCACATATAAAAAAAAACTTTTATTGTAAGTAAATATTTTCATTCCATCCAGTATCACATTCTAAGTTGGGATAGACTCGTGTTTATAAATTAATGATGGCATGACCCTTCTTAATGAGGAAAGAGTCCAATTCCTTCGAGAACAATCAACCAGGTTTCCTTTAGGTGACATTCATATTTACCCTATTCAATTAATTAAAACATAAAAAATAAAAGTGTTGGTTCAGCCAACACCAGGAGACACCCCAACTTGTCAATGTTTGCTTAGAAAAAAAGACAGTAATTCACAAGGTCTATCCTACCCATAACTCGCGCTTCATTTAAAAAGCATGTAAGATAATGGTTTACCAACCATAACGTATTTTGTAAAAATTTTGAGAACCACAACTAAGTTACCTTATGGAAGGGAGCTCTTTATCCATCGTTGTGGTAACAAGATGTTTAAGAGGTTTGGCTTGATGCTTCCAAAAATGTGGGTATGTTTTCCCATGAGATAAATCTCATTAACTTTATGATGATGACCTTATACCAAGGTATGGTTATCAAATATAATCAGAACTAAGAAGATATTTCAAAGCCATTATCCTAAGGTATAAAGGCAATACCTTCGGTGGGTTGACTTGTAAATACTAAATATTTGAAGTAAAGGATGCATGTCATGAAATAAAGTGCACATGATCACATAGAAGTCGACGGTTGATCTGCAATTGATGAAAGTCATAAAACTGTTTGTGCAATATTAAGGTGACTTTAGTGTTCACATTAAGGCAGAGTGACCTGGCTGGGAGTTGACAGTGCAACCAGGTCCACTGCAAGCTATGGATCATAATCCAATATTACACATGGTTGTTGATTATATGCTTCAAGTTAGGTTTTCCAAGGAGGATAATAAGTTGGTATGAAGCGCCATTATTTCATTTTGGAAACATTTTCTTTTTTCTATCAGAAGTGATCTGGTCGAGGCCAACTCTGTAACCAGTTTCTTTCAATCCCTCTCAAGCTGCTCTGGTTTCTATATTGTGCATGTTTTTATGGTAGATGGATTCCCTAGTGTTACCTCTCAAGTGATAATGTAATGCAGACAGACCTGCACATCTTAAAAAGGGGTCGTGGTCTACAAATCAAAAGGCAAGAGTTTGTCTTTTTCTTTCGAGACTTAAGCTTTTGATTTTTAAGCTCATTGTTACTTTTCTAAATTCTTTTTGATGAGTTTAATCTTGTTTGTGTAGACCAAGAGGAATAAGGGATATCGAAGGAGTCCACCCTTGTTCATCCTCCACTAGTGTCCAAGTCGGTAGGCTTACTGTTGGGTTAAGAAAAAACGTGCTGGGAAAGGTTCTAACATGAATGGAAATATAGACACTAACTCTTTAGTTCGATGATGTAGGGTGGGCATTGGGAGGAAGGAAACATGGTCTATTTCCCCCAGGCTGACGTCGCAATACGCCCTGGTAAGTGTTCCTTTGCACCAGCGGTAACACTTGAATTAAGTTATTTCGGTTACAAGACTCTAACGTCCTCAAAATAATTGGTTTTGTTTTACAGGTTCCTTACCTCGGAAGTAGTGCGCCCACATACGCAAGCTTAACGGGGGAGAGAGATGGAAAGAAACACTCTGTGGCACTCTTTTCATATGTCAATAGAAAAGAGTTCATTGATAGAGTTAAAATAATCCCATCAACGCGACCAAAACCAGAGATAAGTAAACAAAATTTCTACGAAAACGTTAATGATCTCCACCAGTTGGATTTACTATTTACATTGTTTTCTTTCGTAGGGTTTTCAAATGTATGAGGGGACGACCTGTAAATTCAGTTGTAAAGTATTAGGGGTCGGGTTACCCCTAAGTGGATTATTTTGTTCACATTATGGGATTATATCCCAAAGTGTATGAGTGAAATCCAACTTTTAACAAAAGGATTTAGATTTTGCTTCAAGTGTAGATGCGTACAGTTGATTAAGATGTATATATATATATATATATATATATTCCTTCTCTTATTTTTTTTAAAGGAAAGTGGATGAATAAAATGTTAATGTATTTATAACTTTGGAATGTATTCATTTGTATATCTTATGTATTCTACCCCAATGTTTATTTTGGGACGTGTTTGTAATGTACTTGTGTCATGTCATGCCCCGAAGTTCCTATCGAGAGGTTCTATAATGTAAAGAAGTCATGTCAATTCATTGTGGGTAACCCTCCTATTGGTCAAGGATTAAAGTCCTCACAGTTGTGGGGCCCTAGGGTTATTAGACTATCCTAGAGAAGTCAACCCTAGGTGAGTCATTGTAATTCGGGGCAATAGTCCCCACCGTTGTGTTAAGGATAACCCTCCTTGTTGTTCGGAGGAGGAAAAGTCCCCACAAGTTGTGGGGCACTAGGGTTATTAGACATTCCAAGAGATGTCAGCTCTAGTAAGTAATAGTTAAGTGAGGCCGACATGTTGGAGTGGGTTTCAACTGAACGAAATAATATAAATAGAGAGTGAGCCTCTCTATTTATCACACACACACTCACTCACTCATTGGGGCACATGAGAGAGAGAGAGAAGTTGTTGGGATTAGAGGGAGCGACTACTGCTGTCGGGAAATCATCTTTATGTTTTTGGGTTTTACTTTTGGTGTTGATTCTATCTCTGAGGAAGTTGTAGGGTTTTCTCCTTTATGGTTTCCCCGAGGAAAATTATTTGTGTCTCTTGTCTCTTGTGTTTCATTGCTGTGCATGTTATTCTCTTAGTTAAAGATACTAAGATCATAATGCTAGCTTGAATGATAAAAATCTAACATGGTATCAGAGCTAACCTGAGAAGAAGACATTGTGCAGCTGCAGAAGCTAGGATTCTCACTTTTTGTGTCTCTCTCCACTATCCATCGACAAAAGTATGCTAGGATGACTCTCCATTAAAGGGCGCATCTTTCTGTTGAAGCAAAATTCAATTCTGAGCATTTTTCAGTTTTCGGTGTGGGAAATTAGGGATTTCTACAGAAGAGGAATTTTTGAGTGAGCTTGGCATAGGATTTTTATCCTCATCAAAATTGAATTTTAGAGACTTGGTTCAATATTTTTTGTTGGGTGAAACTCTGGGAAATTCAAACCTTATTTTGACCCCGAGCTGAAAAAAAAACCCTAAATACCAAAACTGATAAGTTTTGGGAGATTCGCTATATCTCAGGATTGGTAAAGGATCAGGAGCTGAAACTTTCACAGGAAGAATATAAAATCCGGATTTATATTGTGTCCAAAATTATGCCTTAGATTCAGTATATTCTAGGATATATGATCCCTCCAAGTTAGGGTTCCATCCTCTTGCAGGATTCATCCCTAAACACGACACCTGGGGATAATTGCTATATATTGGGCTAAAAAGGTCCAAATTAAATTTATGAAGATGTTCCAGAATGGGCACGGAATGTACTTTCTATGGTATGAGTTTCAGACCCAAAATATGAAATAGTGACACGTGGAAGTCCGTACAACTTCACTATTCTGGACAGTCCTGTAACAAGTCACCTTGGGAAAATGATCATAAGTCCCAATTGGTGAAACCAATTCCAATGAAAACTATGGTGTTGGAACATGGACAGGTGAGGATACCTTAGTGAGAATTTTTAGACATATAAGAGTAGTAATTTCATAGATATTGCAGAAACAGTATCAGGCATTTCGTTCGAATAAATTGGTAAACTAGGGCTTCCTATTACAGGAGCTTCCCTCCACTGTTTTCAGAAAAGGAGTACAATGGATAGCTCAAATTGAAGAGATCTGTCTTTATATCTAATCTAAAATATTCCAAGTTTTGAAAATTAGGGTTTCTCTGACAAACCATAAATCATCCATCTCCAGAACTAGGATGGACACCTCAAATCGGTAAGATATAATCTTTTGCTATTTTCATTTGAGGTTCTCATTTCAAAGTGATCTATCACATCAAATTGATGATAAGATTGGTGAATTTGACAACTTCCAATCATGGAAGTATATGATATCTCTAAAGAAAATTAATTGTACACCTACATGAGTATAGAAGTTCCAGTTCCAGAGGGCGATGAGGCTAGAAGCCTTACACAAGAAGAACTTGGTCAAGGCCAAGAAGATCATTGTTGATTCTATCATAGATCAACTTGTACCACAAGTGTATTCCCTAAAGACACAGAAGATGTTTGATTACTTGACAAAGATATTTTAAGGGAAGAACATAAATTGGAATATGACCTTAAGAAACCAATTAAATAATGTGAAGATCTAGAATGCAGAGACCATACAGTCATACTTTACGAGGGTCTCTCAAATCAAAGAACAAATTGAAGTAGTAAAAGAAGAAGTGGAAAATACATAAGCGGTAATATCCACCTTGAATGACCTCCTAGAATCATGGGATTCATTCATGCAAGGAATGTGTGCCAAATGGAATTTATTACTTTCAGTAGACTCTGGGAAGAAGAAGAGCTCGACTCATAATAAGAGAAGAGAATATGGGAGCAATTGAAGATCAAGCTCTCACCATCGAAAGAAGATCTATCAAGCGATGAGGAATATAAAGAAATCAACTCTTGAAGAACCTCTTATCCATCTTATCATTTGGATAAGAAACGATGCTATTATGAATGAAGAATATGATAAAGCCGAAGGCTCAAGAAGGAGTCTACCCACGAAACAAATAAAGGTAAGTATTCAATTTTCATTTCATGATATTGCTTTGTTATGCATTTGTTTATATTCAATTAATGTATTATGCATGATATAATGTTTGCATTAATAACAGTATACTACTAATATGCATATGATGGGTAAGTAGCTCATGGTGCTATACAACTCTCCATTGCTACTTATCTAGAATGAAACCTCTTTGCTGACATATTGGATCAAGTGCACAATCTCAATGTTGTCCTAGTAGAGATGGAAGGCATCTAGAAAGTTTCCATGAGATATGGATGAATGTTGTATTGGATAAAGTAGTTGCATGATCATATATTTATGCATAAGAATTTGCCAGTATGAATATTCCTTATGAAACATTTCTAACCATACAAATGCATTTGACTTGTAGGAAAGATCACATACATAATCACCTACAAGAAAAGAAGGATGAGACTTGTTCCAAAGAACAAGTGATGAAAATTCAAGATGAAGAATAAATGTAATGACATCATTGATGCAGAACCTTCCAACCATGAAGAAGTAACCAAGAAGAAAGGGAAGACCAGTTCAAGAAGAATGATGTCTAGGATGCAGTATCGATGCATGAAGGGAATTTCATAGTTCCATCATGCAGTAGATGTAAATGTCATGGGATACAAGGAAAGATTTGTAGCACGAGGCTTCTCACAAAAAGAAGTCATAGACTACGAAGAGACATTCGCAGCCAGTGGGAGTTGAAACACATACCTGATGAGCTTGATGAATATCTTAACATTTGCTACAAGGTTGAAGATGAAAGTCTATACACTAGATGGATACATAGAATATTAGTAGCATAAGAAGCTACTTGTCACTGTCACATACCCCAATTTTGTAAAAAAAATGTTAATTGTTTTAACTATATTTCCTAAGACATTATGTTAAATTTAATGCTAAGTAGGAACTGATGACTCAGCAGAGTCAAAAGAAGTGGAATGTAATTTTGAATATTTTATTATTAATAAATAAAATGTGGAGACAACAGCATGGGAGATCTGTTAATAAGAGGTTACTGGTCAAACTGGTGGAAGGAACTAGGTGGAGGGAAAAAGACAAGTGGTAGCATCCTCAAACACTTCCTAGGTTGCAGGTGGAAACTTCCCTATATTTGGGGTCATGATCCCCCAAGAAAGTGGGATCAGAGTAGGTGGCTCAATAAATGACAACTAACCCAAAAAGACCTAGGCAATCTTTTAAATGAGTAGAGCTGAGGCTGCTTAGATTTTTTGGGAGAGAAGAATCATTCAGGAGGAATGCTATTCAGGAAATTCATTGGGGAAAAGGGAATAGTAAGGAAGGTGTGTCACTACTACATTTCGATCTAAAATCCGACGGTTACTTCTGATAGCGCGTGGATTTATCTTGTTAAACTTACCAAAAATCAAAAGGATACATTTATTTTTGCAAATGTGGCCACAAGCGTCGGTTAAGCGACGGCTATTTGATTTGTGAATGTTCAAAGCGACGGCTATTTGATTTGTGTTAATGTTCAAAGTTCGTGTTGATGTGTGAAAATGTTCAAAGTTCGGAAGCGTCGCTTAAGCGACGGAGGAACCGTCGGTTAAGCGACGACGCACTATTTATCACAGGATAAAACAATGTTATGCCTCGCCCCGCCACAAAAAA
Organism: Pseudotsuga menziesii; assembly: GCA_001517045.1. Lineage (NCBI taxonomy): Eukaryota > Viridiplantae > Streptophyta > Pinopsida > Pinales > Pinaceae > Pseudotsuga > Pseudotsuga menziesii. The sequence goes on from LPNX010347750.1 coordinate 233,575, forward strand.
CAAAAAACACAAATTACAACCCACGGCCACAAACAAACCTCGCGACAGCACCAGTGAAAGAAAGAGAGGAGAGGGGTCACAGTGGATAGATGGCACACAGGGGAGTATTAGACAGTGGATAGAT
>LPNX010347752.1:0-33188 GCA_001517045.1 Pseudotsuga menziesii
ATATATATATATATGCATCCTATCATTCGAGTTTAGAGTATGGACAAACCTAGATTGTCAGCTCTGAATCTTAAGGCCACCCAGCCACCTGCTGGTGTGAAAGAAAAGAAAAAGAACAGAGCAAACAGGAAAACACACGGGCATATGACTGCCTTCTCATTATTAGTAGCTGATTAAATAGGAAAGAGAGAGAAATAATATCGTGGGTGAATACCACAATTTAGGTAAATACCGTGGGTTACGGTGAGATTACTTTCTTCAGTACACCCCCTTAATCTCAATTGGTAGTACATCTTTAGCATTGCCTATGCCTAAGTGCTCTCTCTGATATACAAATGCAAATGTTCCCAATGGTTTGGTGAACATGTCAGCTAAGTGCTCTTTAGAGCCACAAAATAGTAAAGAAATTTGTTTTTCATTGACTAAATCACGAATGAAGTGATAGCGAGTGTCAATGTGTTTGCTTTTTCTATGAAATATATTATGTTTAGACAATTGTATTGCAGAGTTATTATCATAGAAAATAGATGTGGGATCTTTTGGAGTGTGTACCATATTTTTCAACAGTCTTCTTAGCCAAGCTGCATGGAAAGCTCCTGTGGTGGCTGCTACATATTCTGCTTCTACGGAAGACATGCTCACAATGGGTTGTTTCTGAGATGCCCAAGAGATCAGATTTGTACCCAAATGGAAAGCATAACCAGATGTGCTTTTCCTATCATCAAGACTACCTGCAAAATCACTGTCAGTGTACCCTGTAAGAGTACTGTCTGGTGTATGAGGATACCAGAGGCCATATCCAAATGTGCCTGCAACATATCTCAGTATTCTTTTTCCAACATTCTAGTGAGAGTTTTTGGGAGACTCCATAAATCTGGAAATAAGACTGACATCATAAATCAAATCAGGTCTAGTTGCACTCAAATACATTAAATTGCCTACCAATTGTTTATAGAGTGTATTGTTTACTGTTGGTTCATCACCATTCTTGGTTAACTTGGTGCCAAGAGCTATAGGGGTTTCTGCTGGTTTACATTTATCCATTCTGAATCTCTGCAAAATATCAGTGGCATACTTGTGCTGGCAGATAAAAATACCTTTATCAGTTTGAGTAACTTCTAGGCCAAGGAAGTACTTCACGATTCCTAGATCGGTCATTTCAAATTATTTTTTCATGACTGTCCTGAAATCTTCAAGCATCAAATTAACAGTGTAAATCATGTCATCAACATAAAGACATACCATTAGTATTTTACCTTGCTCTGTTTTGACATACAGAGTGGGCTCATTCTTGCTTCTGTTGAAACCATTGGTGATGAGGTAGGAGTCAATCCTACTGTACCAAGCTTGTGGAGCTTGTTTTAGACCATACAGGGCCTTTTTCAACTTATTCACTTTGTCTTTATGACCTTTGACAGTATAACCAGGTGGCTGGTCTACATAAAAATATTCTTCAAGAATGCCATTAAGAAAGGTAGATTTCACATCCATTTGATACACAGGCCATTGATTTTTTGCTGCAATGGCAAGTACAGCTCTGATGGTATCCATCCTTGCTACAGGAGCAAAGGTTTCATCATAATCTATACCATACTTCTGTGCATATCCTTTGGCAACCAACCTTACCTTGTTCTTTTCAAGTTCTCCTTTTTCATTCAATTTGGTCTTATAGACCCATTTGACTCTAATACTGGTTTTGTCTGCAGGAATATCAACAAAATCCCAAGTTTGATTTTGCTCTATTGCATCAATCTCTTCATTCATTGCTTTTACCCATTGTGCATCCTTCACTGCTTCATTAAAATATGTGGGCTAATAGGAGAAGAGAGCAAACTGAAGTTGCTCGTCAAGAATTAGAGTCTGTTCATATAACTCTGTCTAGATTTTGGTTTTTTGGTTCTGTGGTGGACCATCTGCTGCATCTTCTTGCTGCTGTACTTCTAATCTTGGAACTCTGATAGGTAGATCTGGATGATGTGAGTGATATTCATTTTGGATGTCTGAATGATCACTCCAGCATTTGTCTTCAATGAAATTTACATCTCTGCTCACCACAAGCTACTTAGTGACAAGATTATATAGCTTGTATGCCTTGTACTGTTCACTATAACCAGTGAAAATGTAGCGCTCACTCTTCTTGTCTAACTTTCTTCTGAGTTCATCAGGTATATGCACAAAGGCAACAGAACCAAAGATTCTAAGATGTGAGACACTAGTGTTAGTGCCACTCCATGCTTCTTTAGGAATCTTGTCTTGGACAGTTATTGTGGGTGATCTGTTGAGCAAGTAGATTGAGCATCCAACAGCTTCAGCCCAATACTCATTTGACAACTTCTTGTGTGACAGCATGCTATGGGCCATGCTCATGATAGTCCGGTTCTTTCGTTCAGCAACTCCATTTTGCTGTGGAGTGTATCTGGTGGTGAACTGTCTTTGGATACCATGCTGCTTACAAAATTTTGAAAACTCATGTGAATCATATTCACCTCCACCATCTGAATTGAGCATTTTAATGGACTTTCCAGACTACTTCTCAGTGAGAGCCTTGAACTCTTTAAACTTGGAGAAGGTCTCTGATTTATGCCTAAGAAAATAAATCCATGTTTTTCTGCTAAAGTCATCAATAAAGGTCAGAAAATAAAAACCGCCTCCTATGGATTGGGTTTGCATGGGTCCATAGAGGTCTGTATGAACTAACTCAAGTTGCTCTTTGGCTTGAGATGTGGAATTGGGAAAATTGTCCCTATGATGTTTACCAGTGATACAATCCTCACAGGTGCTGGATTGTTTATGAATAACCGGTAATCCTTTGACCATTGACTATTTGTGTAGGAGATGGAGACTTTTGAAAGGAATATGACTGAATCTATAGTGCCATAACCAGGATTGATCTTGACTAGAAACTGTATGAACTACAGGATGTGGAAGGTTAGCACTCCTAATTCTAAGAGGAAAGATTCTATTCTTGGTCATTTCAACTTTGGCTATGAGTCTCTTACTGGGAGGTTTATCATAGATAGCACAGTATGTATCATGAAACCTAACATCATACTTATTCTAAAGTAATTAACCTATATTGATCAAATTTACAGTCAAATGAGGTACATAAAACACCTCATGAATGGACATTTTTTCATTTTGATTACTAAGTACAGGAACAATACCTTTTCCTTTTGCTGGAACCAGAGAGTCATCTCCTAGCTTGATATTAGTGATAACAGAGGAATCTAAGCTAGAGAATAATGACTTGTTACCTATCATGTGATTGCTGCAACCACTATCTAGTAGCCATAGATCTGAGCTGCAGCGGTCTTCAGTTGCTTGATAAGACAAAAACATCACCTCTGACGAGCCTTCATCTTCTTTGGAGATAGTGGCTCTGCTATTGTTCTGGTTATGGTTCTGGTCCGCTTGCTTCTTTCTGCATTCACGCTCATAGTGCCCATACTTCTTGTAGTAGTTACAGTGAACATTGGACTTATTTGTCCATCTCTTGTTTCTTTCTCTCTGACCTTTAGAGTTCTGAGAATGTTCTGAATTCTCTGAGTGTTCATGATTAGTTCTGTCTTATGTAGATCGAGACCATCGGCCTCTTCTTCCTCTACCTCATCCTCCTCTGCCTCGACCTCTATTGAGGGAAGCCTGGGTGCTGAATGCATTGCTCAACGTTTCTTCTTCTTGAGTGAATATTGCTTCATGAGATAGAAGAGATCCAGTCAACTCTTCTAAGGTGAACTTAGACAGATCTTTGGATTCTTCTATGGCAGTCACTACCATAGCAAATTTCTTGGTGAGACACCGAAGAATCTTTTGAACAATTATTTTTTGTTCTAGGGGTTCACCATAGGTTTGGAAATGGGTCACAAGACCTGAGACCCTAGTCATGAACATATCTACAGATTCTGACTCCTTCATCTTTAAACTTTCAAACTGAAGGCGTAGGGTTTGCAGTCTTACTGTTTTGATGCGATCGGTTCCCTGGTAAGCTGATGCAAGCAGATTCCAAGCCTGATGTGTGCTGGTAGCACCTGAGATCCTTGGGAAAATGAACTCTTCAATGTAGCTTTGGAGCAGCCATGCAGTTGTGAGATCTCAGTCTCGGCGAGCTTTGAGAGCATTTTTCTGTGCATTATTCATTGTGGCGAGAGCAACTACTTCAGGTTCTGTGAACTCGGTTTCCACCATATCCCAACATTTGTTGAGCTGCAGAAATGTCTTCATCTTGATAGACCAAAATTCATAGTTTGCTCCGGTCAAAACAGGTCCAGAGATCGGCTTCAAGGAATTGGTATTAGCCATTTGATATGACTAAATGAACAGAACAGTAAGAAAAATGAACAAATGAAAGGTTGATTTGGGTGACCTGAGGCACTCTCCAATCCCCTTCCAAGATGGGATTAGATCCTGAGACTAGCACAATACAGATCCAGAAAATTTGAAGTAAAAGCAATGTGAATTTAACTTCGGTTAGATTGAAACATAGTATTCAACTCGGGAGAATAGTGGGGTTTGCGTCCTCCAATCTGAGCCTGGGGTTTATAGCAGATCTATGGCTACTGGCAAATTAAAAACTATGATGAGACTCTGGGTTGTGCTGGTCAATCCAGTCAGGTCTTGATCAACCCTTCTACTGCATGTGTACAGTTTGCATAAAAAAATGCGCATCTCTGGTAATGGACAGCCTGGGCATTTATCATTTCTACACACATCTGGAAGTACCCTAATTTGTGGTCACAATTTCAAATCCCATGAGCTAATTTTACTTGCACCACAATAGGGTAGAATCATGTTCATTGGCCCAACCCAAAGTCAGATCTCGGAACAAATGGAAAAAGAAACATCTTACCTGCACCAACCGATCTCGACTTCTGAATAGAAGGCATAAAATTCAAAATTTCAAACAGATCTGAAATGAATCACTGAGCACAGCATAGAATCAGAGCCGATCAATTCGAGACTTGGGCTTCACGATCTGGAACTGATGAGAATCGGGCCACGATCCAGATGATCCAGGAAGACAATGAGCATTGGAAAGAGCTGGTACTAGCTCGTTTCTGCACTCTGGCCACTCACTTCTCCTACTAGCATCTAAGACAAGATCCGATGAGACACCAAAGAATGAAATTGGAGTTCTCCAGGGGCGTATACTAGGGCCAAAGGTTTGGTCCTCGATCTTCCTTAAGAAACTGTCAGACCAGTCGTAGGTGAAGAACCCACTGCCATTGCTCCACTTCCTCAGATTAGATTAGATCTGAAGGCTTAGGGTTCGATCCATGGCAGATCCGTAAGAATGATAGCTGGGAAAAGCCTTTGATGAATCTGAGATCACAGGCTCCGATTGGATCGCAGATGGAATTGATCTGCTGAAGAATCCTCCTCGGAATCGATCAATTGCAGATCTGGTGACTGCTCACATCAATGGAAGGGCTCAGACCTGGATTTGTGAAAGAGGGCTTTCCACTTTGTGAAAAGCATTACCCCAACAATGAAAGGATCAGGCCTTAGGCTCTGATACTCTGATACCATGTGAAAGAAAAGAAAAAGAACAGAGCAAACAGGAAAACACACGGGCACATGACTGCCTTCTCATTATTAGGAGCTAGTTAAATAGGAAAGAGAGAGCAATAATACCATGGGTGAATACCACAGTTTAGGTAAATACCGCTAGGTAAATACCGTGGGTTACAGTGAGATTACTTTCTTCAATAGCTGGCACTCCAGTGGTGTTTCTTTCAACAGGGTCAACCAGGTTAAATTTTGGGGAATCTTTTGTTTCATTGTAATTTCCAAACCCTTGGCCTACGATGAAGAAATTGAAGCCATGCAAATGGAGGGGATGTCTCTCAGCACTCGCTATGCTGGTGTCCTGCAGAACAAGCTGGATAGTGGTGTTGAATGGGAGGACTTTCACCCTCGTTCCGTTCATGGGAGTTGTGATGTTTTTGGGAGGATTGCCTATGTAGTTGAATGGGAATAGAGGCTTATGTTGGAAGTTGGTCTTATAAACTCCCTTCATTTTTCCTGTGTAATGTGATTGCAAAAGAGAAAAGGAGGGAATAACAAAGGAAATATTGTTAATGGATGCAGTAAATTTGGTTCCATTGACTCCCTGGCATTTCTGACCCTTTGGACATGGATTCAATCCAAGACCCATAGTGAAATAGAACTTTTTGTCTACTGTCTGTGGAACCAATGCTGGGTACTGTGCACTGGCTAAGCTTTTGATCTTTAGGGTAAAGTTGGTGGCGAAAGCAGTATCGTTAAAGAATGGGAGCTTTGGAAGGATAATAATGCTAAAATTAGAAGAAGAATTTAGATGAGAGGTGTTAAAATGGACATGTTTAGAGTAGCTTAGAATCCCTGCAAGAGTGGTGTTATCGAATTTGCCTTGACCTGTCGCATATGGAGTAGCTGCTATGAAGAACTAAGAAGCTGTGTGTCCTTTGTCAACCTGATTGTAGTGGGTATAAGTTTGCTTGTTAACTAAGAAGTATGGGTCAATATTCTCATGTTTTGAACTTTTTAAATATCCGAGTATAAGTATGATTCAAATATTGCTTCTGATTTTTTAACATTATTTTATCATATTGTTACTGCAAATATTGTTTATGATTTTTTTATTGTTAATATCTACTTTACATTATTTTATCATATTGTTACTGAAAATGGCATTTGGTGACTATGGAGAACCAATGGAGATAAAAATTATATTTTATTTTTATTACAATTTAAATTTTATTAAATAATATTATTCTAAATTTAAGTTTATATGTTCATGCATTAAAGTTTACTACTTATGTAAAAAAATCCTCCAACCCTGAAATTTCAACACAGAACTTGACCTTCATTTCTATGAGAGGAGATACACTTTAGAGAAATCGATTTGTTTGATTGGGGCCATAATTTAGTGCTGAGTGCGTCTTAGTGATTTGCTGACTCTTTGTGTTAGTATACTGCACAATCTTTAGGAACTCAAGTTGGCTGATAGAGGCCTCAATCATTTGCTGCAACTAGACCATAACTCGACCTTCATTTCTATGAGGAGGAAATACACTTTAGAGAGATTGATTTGTTTGATTGGGGCCATAATTTACTACTAAGTGCGTCTTAGTGATCTGCGGAGTCTAGATCTAGTATGCTACCATCTCTGAGCATTAAAGTGGACATTGTAGTTGGAAATCACCTCCAACTTGAAAGGAAAACTCAACGTGACCATTTTGGAGGCCCAAAGAGGGGGACTACAGTTACACCAACGTATGTAATTTGGCCTCTTGTTAGAGGCCAAATCTTTGAGAGGGTCGACTTCACACACGAGTCATATCTGCTGCATACTGTTTGGAAAGTGGGTGAACTCTTCAGCTGGGTGCATTTACTAATGCACCTGTAAGACACCACAATCATCATACAACCAAATCGTGCCACTTGGGGGGAATTTCCACTCACAAGAGGGTGTTTCCATCTAATGCTATCTACAGGTCAGAAGTGTGATATATTCATATCTCTTTGTTCACTGTAATTACGGTCACTGTTCATGCACCACCATTATTATATGGGATATTAATATATTTCCTTCCCACCTCTTGCAATATACTCCTTGTTTGTATGTTCATTCACTATCACTAAAGTTTGAGGTCTGAAAACATTGCAACATTTATCTAGTAGCAGTACATTGAGCACACATGCAATGAAATGATTAAAATTATAACAAATTTTCAAAAAACTGGATTTAATATGGCTCTTGAATGAGGTGAGTGCATCAATAAATAAATAAAATTCAAGTTTACACATGCATATTAGTTCATTAATAGAACAAAGAGCTAGAAAGCAAGGTATGAAATTTCAATTCAAATCTCTAAGAAGGATGAAGAAATCTTACTATCTAGATGAAACACCTTGAAACAAAATGCATTGTCAGTGGCCTCCCCAAAGTGAAGAGTTAGCTTCAACTTACCTATAGAAGATCAAAAAGTGATAAAAGCAAGAGATGAAAAAAAATAGAAACTCTGTCCAAACAAAATATTTTACTCCATCTAAATAACAAAGCTCCAACTCACTACACAACACATCATCCACAAATCAAATATACATATGTTTTGTTTTTATTTTCTTCAAAAAAAGAAAATTTATTTTTTCATAGAAGTAGATAAAAAAATAATATGGACTATATTATGGATAGTTTTGCTCCATGTGAGGTTTCCTTGTACTTTACCTGTATGGACTTATGTTCTTATTTTTGTGCCTACAAAAATACTAGAAAAATAAACTAAAAGAAGAAAAGTGAAAAATGAAGTGCATGTCTACATATTTTGAAGTCTTAAGAATCATTCATTAAAGTCGAGAAGTTGATAATTCTAGTATTCACTTCCAAGTTTCCAACAAACTGGTGTCAATGACAAGCAATGTTTGTGATTCAAAGCAACTTGAGATTAGACTAAGTACACTAAGCAGTGATTATGGGGTTACATTTCTTCACCTAATGTACAAATGCATATCTACTTGTGTTCTAGGATTAATGGACAAATCTTAAGGAGAGCCTTGAAAACACCCTTATTTAGGGATTGAAGGACAACCTTGAGGCATGCATTTCAATGACATAATTAGAGTTGTTGTGTGATCATTTTAGAGAAGATATATTCATCATATTGATATTGAAGATTTAAAAGGATTGATGGATAGCTTCAAGGCACTTGGGGACCTTATTAAGGGCATAGGCTTCAAGATTGTTTTATAACTGAGTTGGCACTACTTAAGAACTATTGAATTTGTGGAAAAGATTTAACGAACTACTTGAAGCATTGATTTGGGGTAAAGTTATTTGAAAATTTGAAGGAGTATTTTGGAAATGTAAAAGGTGTTCTTTCTCTTGCAAAGGTTTTGGTTAAGGGTCTTTTTTTGAAGGCATGACGATGCCATGGTGAAGTTGCATAAGGTTTGAACTAGTTATGGTGAAGTTGCATGAGTCTTGAAAAAGGTATAGCCAAAGTACATTAGGGTTGAATAGAGATGTATAACAATTCTTTAGCGAAGTTATTAGAGACATGAAGAAGGTTCCATATATAAGAAACAACTCATGACATATCCTAGTCAATATTTCATATCTTGATAACATCTTGATATTATATATTGGTATACACTATAATTTTTATCTAGATTCTTTTGCAATCATAATAGAGAATCGTTGAAAGCCCTAAACTAACAACCACATGAGTCTATTGTAAAGAAGGATAAACAAAATTTGAATGTAATCCTAGATGGATAGTTATGTTCTTTGTTCTTTGCATATGAAGAGCGGAAACAACTAATGATAAACAAGCTTACCTTTCCTGCCATTCTAGAAGCATGGATAACTTTCAGCTTTGACAAATATTCCTCAAAGTCTTATATCTACAAAAATGAAAGTGATGAAATAACATTAGTCTGTACAATGATATACAATATGGATGATGCTGACTTACAATATAGAATTATTAGATAAAATGAAAGGCATGTTTCCAAACTGTAAAATGCATATGATAAGAATATTGTGAAATTGGAATTCAATGACTTTAGGACACATAATATAAACCCTTAAACACACCCGATGAATGAGCCAAACTCCTTTATTATTTCTTATTCTAACGGGTTATCAACGATATTTTTTACTGTTGCTTTCACTCAATCACTTGCCTCTGTCTCTGCGGGTGATGTTCTTCCCACCCTTTCCCCTGCATTTTCTCTCGGTGGTTCTTTTGGGTAAAAATAAGATCACCTGCACTCGCCTCTACAACTAGGATTTTAACCTATGACTTTGATGTTGCGAGATAGGATGATGGCTATTATGCGACCTTTGTGTTTGTTGCTGATAATTTTTCCACCGCTCACCCTTCTTTCTTTTCTTCATTCGAGAGAAATGTGAGCTTTATAACTACATCATATAGGACTGGAAATGGAGGAACTTAACTATATATCGAGGAGTCAGCTGCCAAAAATGACAAAGTTCCACCCAAGTTCCCACTTATTACATGGAATAAGAAGATTGCTTAGTCACATACTAGCAGTTCTAGTAAATATAGTTTGGTTCGATGGTCGTTCACTTTGTTGCTTTACCGTGTATGGGAAACAGAGGATTTCTCTAAGGAAGTAGTGTAGATGCTCTCCTTCCTTCCAATACGGGTTGTTCCTTCCTTTCTTCATGTGGCACTTCCATGAATCCAGTAGGATAAAGAAAGGTAATACAAATGAATGCCCTCAGTATCCACCAAGCGATATGCCCTACCTTAACTCCCCGAGCTTTCCTTCACTGCACCGGTTGCTGTTGCTTGATCAACAGAAATAGAGAAAGGGTAAGGGTTGGTTCAATATTTCCAACACATCTCATGGATTTTGGATTCAGATATGACCCTCTATAGCTAGATGTTGCTCGCCACTCAAAACCACAATGCTCCCCATCCCCACCCCATCCCCTCTGCAACTAACGTCGAGCTCTATAAATGCTCCCCCAGTCCTATTTTTTGGGTCATTTCTCCACTCCGTTTGATAATAAAACCACCTGAATATTGCATATTTTTTAAGCACATATAATAACCCCATCGACCCTTAATATGGCCCCAATACAATGTTTTTTTTATAATTAATAAACCCTCGATATGAACAGATGTGATATGGATATTGTTCGTCAGCGAAGTCCCCGTGAGTCAAAGTTGACCTTCATTTTATCTTAAAGTGATTTTAGGAAGTGTGTAGTCTCCCATGTTATTTATGTTATACTTGCACATCATGTATCTAGTCATAGTGATGCTCTCAATAGGGAGAAGACTTACTTATATTAGGAGAATAAGGTAGGGTGTATTTTTAAATTTTGAGGTTATACTTTATAAACCTAGAAAATCGTTTTATAAATATATAATGATAGATGTAGAAAATTCATGACCTTTCTTTTTTTCAATTCTTTTAATACCAACCAAGAAAAAAAGTGCATACTAAAACATACACACACACTCAAACCAACCAAGCAAGGCACCGATTTATTGTATGAGATCCCCTTGTTTCTCGATAAGAGACCTTCCTCTACCCAAATATGTAACTATTAAAAGCCTTAAAAAAAACATGTTCTTAATCATTACTCTCAAACATTATTTATGAATAAAAAAAATTCCACAAATTGGTCACTCAGTTGCCAATAAAATATGACTCTACTATAGCCTTTGTCACTTAGTTGCCAATAAAATATGACTCCAGTATAATGTAAGGTTATTATGAGATCTTTCATTAATATTTTTTAAAGAAAGAATAGAAAACATTAAAGTACTTCAATTAATAGTTTTCATTAATATTATACAAAACATAGAAAATGTATTTTTTTTAAAATTATAATAAATTTATATTTTATAAAATAAATTTTAGAATATTAGTAACTAACTATACGCTAATATTAATTTATAATAAAGTATGACTCTACTATAGCCTTTGGTCACTCGCTTGCCAATAAAATATGACTCTACTATAGTGTACTATAGTGTAAGGTTATTATGAGATCTTCTTTAACTTAAAAAAGTACTTCAATTAATAGTTTCAATTAATATTATATAAAACATTTTCATTAATCTTATATTTAAAAAGTTAAAAAGTAGGAAATGTATTTTTTTAAAATTATAATAAATTTATATTTTATAAAATTGGTTTTAGAATATTAGTAACTAACTATACACTAATATTAATTTATATTAGAAAAAGATAACTTTTTACAAAGTAGTTGGAAAAATAATTTATATATTTTAAAAATATCTTATAAAAATATTATACTTATATATAGAAATTCATAATTTTTTAAAATATTTTTTATTTTTTAATATAAAAAAAATTACATATTCCTTCTCTTTATATAACTAGCAAACAACTATATTAATAATATTAATATGTTAGGAATATGTAGAGAGCAATATATTTGACACATTACGCATTGAAAATCTAATCGTGATCGAAACAAAAACTTTTAAGAATTATGGCCTCTTCTTATTCATATGTATAGATTGCAATGACTCTATCATCCTCTAAGCACAACACCTAAGTGATTGTTAGCTGCTTCCAAATGGAAAGCTTATTGGACAATGCATGGTTTCATTACAATGAAGGTCTACTTCTTAAGCTAAGAGATGTAGTCACGATTTAATTCCCACATTCTTTTAAGCTTAATTTAATAATTGTATCATGTCTCGATTTAACCTAATAATTATATAATAGTTAATTTAATAGTTATCCAATATAACTGCAATTAGAGTTGAAATTAAGGTAATAGTTCTATCTATTAGTTAACCTAATACTTATCCAATATAATTGTTATTAGAGTTGAAGTTAAACTAATAGTTGTATCTAATAGTTAATTTAAAAATTAATATATTAACAATTGCAATTGTAGTAAAAGTCTAGGATTTGAAGTTAAGCTAATAGTTGTATCATCAATGGGGTTAAGCTCAGAATTGTATCTAATAAAATAAGTGTATCTAAAAATCTAACACTTTAAGTTGAAGTTTATTTTTTCCAAAACTTATAGGCTTAATTAAATGTTAAATAAATAAACAAATTTAATTATTTATATTAATTAATATTTATATATTTAAAATTTAATTTGTATTAATTAAAAATTAACTAAAAAAATAATAAAAATGATTGAATAAAGTTGTTTCTAAAGAAATAATATTTTATATTAATATAGATTAATTTTAGTTTCTTATCTATTAAAAGTTAAAAGAGTTTTTCTTAAACAAAAATTTAATCAATTTTTTTTTAATGCATTCATATATATTAATTTTGGACAAATGATTTTATATTCTTTTAAATTAAGAAACAAAAATTTATATAAAAACTAATTAGTAAAATAAATAAAATTAATATTTATAATATTTAAATATTTTTTTAATAATTTCGATGTAAAAATTATAGATTTACTTTTACTTAAAAGGTTATTCTTAACTTAATTTGGATAATTTTTTAAAAGAAAATTACTTCTAAATTTATGGAAAGTTTAAAAGCCTTCTTAAATTAATAATGTAATAATGTAATAACATAATTTATCTTTTTTATTCAAAAATATGAAACTCTTTTTATTGAATACAATATAATATTATAATAAGAAACTCTGTGAAACAAACATATTTTCTTAAGCACAATATGAAACTCTCTCATAAACATATAATATATAGAGATACTATCCATACCTAAAAAAGGAGCATAAGCATGTGTGTGGATATTCGAGATATCACTAAAACGAAGAAAAAGAGTCAACTTGGTTCGTTCTTTTCTATTTTTTTACGACAGTTGTACTTGTAAATTTACATGGTAATTTTCCTTGTGCTTTATATAAGCATTAACCATTAAAAAACTGATGGCACAAAAAATTGAAACTATATTGTTTATTGTTAATAAATCCACATGGAAGACAGACCGATGAATAGACTCCTTTTGGAATGTTTTCAAAAGCTTTCGGTTAATTTAGAAACTATCAAATAATATTATGATATTTTTGAATAGGTTAAGTGAATAAAAATACTAGATTTGTTAAATGGTTATGTCGTTTTTTCTACCACATCAAACCGTACTTAATGCACAATATTACTTCTAACTTTTCAATATTGATATTTTTTTCGAAAACAGAGTGCCGTTCACTGGAAATGTACAACATTTACTTAAACTTTCATTCATCCATTGAAATTCTAAAGTAAATTCCGTCGGTATTCATCAACATCAATTATGAATACATATAGTTAATTTAAAACAATTATTTAAGACTTAGTTCATATTTTATTATTCAACTCACTTTTTGTGAGCATCGCCTGTCTGTCACTTATCACGATGCCATCTCTGCTCTACATTGTCTCCATTTCAATTCAATAAAAGTGCTTCGATTCCCATGTTTATTGTCCATGAGAGAAAATTACTAAATAACTAAAATAACTTCTCTTCAACTATTAATTGAATTCACAGTTTAATAATTAGACTAACTTCTTGGTGCTTTAACTTAAGAAATAGATGATATGAAGTTGTAGAAATCTTTGTTAAATTATTAAATTATTGAAATAACTTGCCCTTGAACTTATTTTTTAACCATTTCAGTTATGTCATGGGATCTTCACTTAGTGAAACCATGTCATAGCGCTTTCATTCATGGGATATAAAAGAATACCCCTAATTTCATTACATATTGACAATTACTTACAAAAATCATTTTGTTGAGCTCTCCACCCAATACATATTTTCAATTTAAAAACCCCTAGTTTTACAATATATCCCTTCCTTTTACTAGAAACCCCTTTTTACTACCCCCAACACCTATAAACCCCCCATACCCTATTCCTCGCTCCCCAATACCTACAATGTATTGACCTTATTTTTCACAATTGAAAACCTCCCTTTATGAATGAACGTGATAAGATATTGCTCACCAAGGCAAATCCCCCGTTAATTACGTCCTCTTAATAATTTAACCATCAATTTATATAAAGACTTGTTAATGGAAGCATTTAGATGAGATATTGTTGTTGTTCAATAGATGGTTAAAAAAATACTACACACATGAAACCATTAGTATTCATACGTAGAGGAGCATCCAAACCATGCTCATTCCAACCCACAATCAGTTAACAAAGATTCCTAGCTCTTCATATGTTAGAGAGAGAAATCACATCTATGACCTGAAAACCATGAATTAATAGAGGAGAAAATAACAATTTTTTTCACTATTGTTCTATTCCATAGAATAGGTTAAGCTATTGAGAGACCAATTTTTATAGATTTATCATATCTAGGATTTCGAAGAGAAGAATCAAATTGGAATTTGAAAATTATTTAAATTTGTTACGGGATGTAAATGTTTTTAATTACAAAATAGTAATTACATACTAGTAAACTAATATGAATAATTTATTTATTTATTTTTTATATCGTTAAATAACTTACTTATTGGTGAACAAGTTTGAATAATTTTAAATTTAATTTACTTTTATAAAAATTACATCTACATGAGAACCCACACATTATGCTAGAGAAGAATGTTTAATTTATTCTATACAAGAATGTTTTATTTACTTATTTGAGTAAACAATATTTTCATATATCTAGAGAGGGAGTATGCACCTGTTTTATAATTATAATATTATTTTTTAATTTATATTTATAAGTTATATGTTATTTTTTAATTTTTTATAAATTAATTTTAAAATATATAAATTATTTTTCAAAAGTATTTGGAAAAGTTATTTATTTAAATATAAATTAATAGTAATATATAGTTAATTAAAAATAATTTTATATAATATAAATTTATTATAATTAAAAAATTTACACGGTCTACTATTTAAATATAATATTTACGAGAATGTTTTGTATAATATTAATGAAAAATATTAATTGAAGTACCTTTTCATCGAAATAATATTTCATAATACCAAGTTACACTCATCCATACAAAAAGAAAAAAACAAGGATACAACGGAGTAATATTTTATTGGAAACTATGTGACTAAGCATTGCAAATTCTTTTTACCATGTTTTTTTTTTACTTTTAATAGTTATATATTTAGGTAGAGAAAGGTCCCTTATCTTAAAAATAAGGAGATCTTATACACCAAATTGTTGCCTTCTTTGGTTGTGATCTTACATATATATTTATATATATTCTTGTTTTAGTATGCACTTCTTTTTTGTTAGTATTAAAGGAATTGAAAACAAAAAAGTGCATGAATTTTCTACATCTACCATTATATTTTTATAATAGGCTTTGCTAGTTTTATAAAGTATAACCTCAAAATTAAAACTAATACATAAATAACATGGGAGACTAACCAAGATAAGAATGAACTTTCATTAATTTCTTAGTGAAACAAGATGTATGGGTGGATTCAAATGATTTGCTAGCTCTGTGACACTAAACCTTATAAATTCAAGTATTATGACCCAAGAACAACCTAGGAATAAAATAGAGCATCATATCACTCACAAGAATTGAATTTAGGTGGGAGAATAACAACCATTTCTTTGAACCACCCAAACTACATCTAATAGAGAGTGTTTTGTATATTTTTTTTATTACATAAGGGTGCCTGCAAGAAGCTGCTACCCAAATATGATGCAATGGGAGTGCGTAAGCGAAAAAAAAAAGAACGCACACGCACCCTTGGAGGCGTGCACACGCTCCTACTTTGGCAGTGGTGAACCTCCATGTCAGATTGCCAATGTGGACAACAGGAGTGCGCATGCGCTCCTAATGACATGCGCGCACACGTATGTGGACACGTGCACGTGTTTTGTGTGATCGCATACAGGGACACGCATGCATCCTTGTGTTTAAAAAAATAGTTAACAGTTTTGTTTTGTTCGTCATCATCATTCCATTGAAAATGATTGAAAATAAAATCAAAGCAAAGTTTCACCCAAACCTATTATAATCATCATCATCATCATTATCATCATCATTGTTCCTCATCATCGTCGTCATCATCCTCATCATCCTCATCATCATCATCATCACCATTGTCATCGTCATCATCATCATCCTCGTCATCATCATCATCATCAAAGTCATCATCCTCATCATCGTCATCACCGTCATTGTTCATCATCATTGTCATCGTCATCGCCGTCATCCTCCTCCTCCTCCTCCTCCTCCTCATCATAGTCATCATCCTCCTCATCTTCATCATCATCATCATCCTCATCCCCATCATCATCATCATCATCATCATCATCATAGTCATCATCCTCATCATCATCATTGTCATCATCTTCATTATCATCACCATCATAGTCATCATCATCCTCATCATCGTAATCATCATCATAATCATCGTCATCATAGTCATACTATTCGTGATCATCATCATCATCATCACCACCATAGTCATCATCATCGTCATCATCATTGTTCATCATCATCGTCTTGGTCATCATCAGCATGGTCATCGTCATCATCATTGTCATCATCAACATCATCATCCTCATCATCATAATCATCATAATCATCATCATCATAGTCATGGTCATCGTGATCATCATCATCATCGTCATCATCGTCATCATCATCATCATCACCATCATTGTCATCATCATCATCATCATCATAGTCATCATCCTGATCATCATCGTTGTCATCCTCCTCCTCCTCCTCATCATCGTTCATCATTATCATTCCATTGCAAATGCTTGGAAATAAAATCAAAGCAAAGTTTCAACTAAACTTATCATCATCATCATCATCATCATCATTGTTCCTCATCATCGTCGTCATCATCCTCATCCTCATCCTCATCCTCCTCCTCATCATCATCACCATCATTGTTCATCATCATTGTCATCATCATCATCATCATCATCATTGTCATCCTCCTCCTCCTCATCATTGTCATCATCCTTATCATCATCACCACCACCACCACCATCATCATTGTTCCTCATCATCGTTGTCATCACCATCATCCTCATCATCATCATCACCATTATTGTTCATCATCATAGTCATCATCATCCTCATCATCATCATCATCATTGTTGTCATCAACATCATCATCCTCATCATCGTAATCATCATAATCATCGTCATCATAGTCATAGTCATCGTGATCATCATTATCATCATCATCATTATTCCTCATCATCACCGTCATCATCATCATCCTCATCATCATCATCATCATCACCATCATTGTTCATCATCATAGTCATCATCATCCTCATCATCATCATCATCGTCATCATCAACATCATCATCCTCATCATCGTAATCATCATAATCATCGGAATCATAGTCATAGTCATCGTGATCGTCATCATCATCACCATCATTGTTCATCATCACCATCATTGGCATCATCATCATCCTCCTCATCATCCTCATAGTCATCATCCTCATCATCATCATTGTCATCATTCTCCTCCTCCTCATCATCATTGTTCATCATCATCATTCCATTGCAAATGCTTGAAAATAAAATCAAAGCGAAGTTTCAACTAAACCTATCATCATCATCATCATCATGATCATCACCATCATTATTCATCATCATCGTCATCATCATCATCATCCTCATCCTCGTCATCATCATCATAGTCATCCTCCTCCTCATCATTGTCATCATCCTTATCATGATCATCACCATCATTATTCATCATCATCTTCATCGTCATCATAGTCATCATCCTCGTCATCATCATTGTCATCCTCCTCCTCCTCCTCATCATTGTTTATCATCATCATTCCATTGAAAATGCTTGAAAATAAAATCAAAGCAAAGTTTCAGTTAAACCTATCATCATCATCATCATCATCATTGTCGTCATCGTCATCATCATCATCATCACCATCATCGTTATCATCGTCATCATCATCATCGTCATTCGCATCCTCCTCCTCATCATTATTGTCATCATCCTCATTCTCATCATCATCCTCATCATCATTGTCATCATCCTCATCATCCTCATCATAGTCATCCTCCTCCTCCTCCTCCTCATCATCCTCATCCTCATTCTCATCATCATAGTCATCATCCTCATTATCATCATTGTCATCATCATCATCTTCATTATCCTCACCATCATAGTCATCATCATCCTCATCATCCTCATCATCATCATCGTCATCGTCATCGTCGTCATCATCATCATCATCATCATCATAGTCATCATCATTGCTCATTATCATCATCATGGTCATCATCATCGTGGTCATCATCATCATCATGGTCATCATCAACATCATCATCCTCCTCATCATAATCATCATCATCATCATCATAACCATCGTCATCATAGTCATCGTCATCGCCAGCATCATCATCATCATTCTCATCATCATCATTGTCATCATCCTCCTCCTCATCATCATTCCATTACAAATGCTCGAAAATAAAATCAAAACAAAGTTTTAACCTAACAGATGCACGCACACATGTTCAAAACAAATTTTTAACTAAATAGATGCGCGCACGCGTGTTCAAAACAAAGTTTTAACTTAACAGATGCGTACATGCGAGTTTAACATGCACGCACTTAGAAGTGCGAGTGCACTTCTAGTGCATGCGCATTACGTTTTAAACTATGCGCACGCGTGATTTAAATTTAGAATTTTGGTGGGCACATTTTTTCCAACCTACGTGGTGGATGACTTGGTTGCTTTGGTTTTAGGTTCGGGTTGCCAAACCAAGTGGTTTGGACCCTCTTATGACATAAAACATGTTTTGTACCACTTCTCCTATTTCGTGTATGATTTTGCATATGCCGTGCGCTTGTCCATTGCCAATGAAAATTCACACACTTGTGCAACTTTGTTTGTAGATTCTGAATATGCAATTTTTATTTAAATCTATTATTTTTTTCTATTTTTTATTTAATTTTATATCGACTAACGTCAATCTAACACAAAAGGTTAGCTATTTGCTTCGGCTATAACTTTTGATTGGCTCGCCTATTTAGAAAATGGAAAAGAACCTGCCCAAGAAGACACAAAGACCTACATCCTTAAAAAAAATATCGTTCATTGACTATGTTAAGACCAAGATGTCATGGACCAACGCTAGACCTTGTCATTTTAAGGCGTCACTGACTTCCTTAATTTAAAAAATATATATATGTAACATAAATAAATATGGAAAAATAACGCTGCACTAGACATACCTGTTATCTACAACTTTATATAATTGTTTTTACAAAATTCCACCATTTGCATACCAAACGAGTGGACCAACGCAAACACATTCATTATTTTTTGGGAAAAAAATAACATACCAACCTTAGAAGAACCTAGTTTTTTGGGATTTATACTTAGTTTCCATAAATAAAAGTTATATTTTACGGAATTGTCCTAGTTTCATATTCTTAAGCCATATTCCAAAAAGTTGTGTAGGTACCTCTAATATTGATTTTTGATGTTCAGATTTCTGTTTTCCCAGAAGCCCATTGCAACTAATGCCTCATAAGTGACCAGCATTAGCTTGCACCAGCCCATAAATCTTTAAATTTGTTTTCTAATTAAATTTGAAAAATAAATAAAATTAAAAATATATTTTGATTATTAAAATATATTTGAAATCATAATATTAAAACTTTATCTAATTTCTTAATTTTAAAATTATATAAAGATTCATTTAAAAAAAATCAATTTGATTATTCCACACCCTTTTCTTTGACATTATTCAAAGCTTTACGTAATTTGTTAATTTAAAATTTATATAAAAATACATTCAAAATAGGAAATTAATGTAAACACTTTGTTATCTACACCATTTCTATTAAATAGATTATCATTTATATTTACTGACTTGCATCCCTACATCCAGATACATTATGTTTTGTAAGAAAATTAAGTTACCACACTTAACAAACAAAACACAATTTTCGTGGAAGACGTTAAATTTTCAATTTTAATGGCTATGAAGGTTTGATTATTTGCAATGGATATCTTTGATAGGTATTTGATTTCAGTTTGTAAGTTTTTGTGGTGAGGTGAGTTAATGTCGGATTTATCTTGAAATTTTGTACTAAGTCATTTTGTAAGTCGATTTTTCTATTCCAGTCATTTTGTAAGTTGATTTTCCGATTCCAAATCAAAAACCATCATTAAATTTTTTTATTCGGAATCAAAACTTCGACTTATAAAATGACTACTGAGATATTTAATTATTTACCTGATTATTTGCTATGGATCTCCTTGATAGATATTTAATTGTTTGAATGATCGAAAAAAAATGTTGAACTGCGTGCTTAATGATGGTATTGGTAAGTACAGTAAGCGAACAAGATTTCTTCGATTCCATTGTTTCAGTCAATACCCTGAGTGTAGCCACTTAAATGCAGTCTCTATATTGGAACCAGGGATGGAATTTGACGGATAAATGCCCGTCATGGGTCAATTTACCCGTCAAATACAGCACAGACCGTCAAAATCTGGCTTAGAATATAGAAAACGTTTCAGATTTTGATTGTTACCCTCAATTCTTTTTGACGGGTGTACGCCATTTGAAATTCCTACCCTGATTGGAACATCCTTAAGATTCGGTTACTCTTCGAATCCAAGAACCATTATCAATGGCATCTGGTTGATTTTAAGTTTCCTAAAATCATATAATGGCTTGAATTTTGGTTGATTTTAAGTTTCCTAAAACCATATCATGATTTGAATTTTGTAATGTATTTATGTATGGGTTACTCTTGGAATCCAATAACCATTATCAATGCCATCGGTTTTATTTTAGAATTTTGTAATGTATTTATGTATGGGTTACTCTTGGAATCCAATAACCATTATCAATGGCATCGGTTTTATTTTAAGTTTTTTAAAATTATATGATTGAATTTTGGTTGAATTTTGTAATGTATTTATGTAATATGGGTTACTCTTAGAATCAAATAACCATTATCAATGCCATCGGTTTTATTTTAAGTTTTTTTAAAATTATATGATTGTTTAAATTTTGTAATGTATTTATATATTTATATATCACAATCATTAAATTTATGGTTGGTGAATTATTGATAAACCAAAAGTGAAGTATTATGAAATTATAAGTTATGAGTTATTTATGTATTCATCCATTAACTATGAGTTATCAATGTATTCATTTATTAGCTATTAGTTATCCATTTATCAATCATTAATTATTTTATATATATATATTTTTCATTAGTTTAGTTATTTGCGATGAAGTGTTAGCTATCCATTTATCAACTACTAGTTATGCATCCACTAGTTATCCATTACTAATTATTAAATTTATATTTTATTTATAACTATTTATTTTAAATTCTAAACTATTGCCATAAAATCAATATAAACAATACAGTTGTATCATCCTAAAACAATAATTGAAAAGCATAGAACCTAGTTCACCTCACATTCTAAAATTGCATTCTTAATCATCCATAATGAAAACCTAATCAATGAAAACCTTTTTTAAACTGAATCGTGACCAAGTAACATGGATTTCTAAAATATAATATTTGTCGGAAGTTCATGGGCAATGAAAGAATTGCATTCTTAATCATCCATAATGAAAACCTAATCAATTAAAACCTTTTTTAAACTGAAACGTGACCAAGTAACATGGATTTCTAAAATATAATATTTGTCGGAAGTTCATGGGCAATGAAAGAAAACTGAATTTGTGTCACACTCTTTGGAGATCAGGCTAGCCTCTGCACATATACACACATTTCTCACATACAATAGTAGTGGGATGCTCATAGACATTGCGAAGGAAACTGACCTTATATCACACTCTACGGGGATCAGCTTATGCATTACATAATCGCATGACACATATTGAACCTATATCTTCTAGCAGGGAGGAAGGTCAGGTGGAGGAGGAAGTAGTGATTGGGAGGGTCCTTTGCCATTTTTCACAATCCAAGCCATCTTCAGTCCCCACGATGTGTGAACTTCTAAATGGCAGTGCATGAACCAGACACCTGAACCAACCAGCATATAACTGTTACCTTATCATTCTTGTGCCTCAATGAGATATGCTTGTTTAACACACATTTTTTTATAAAAATATATACATCCTATCATTCGAGTTTAGAGTATGAGACAATTACCTGGATTGTCAGCTCTGAATCTTAAGGCCACCCAGCCACCTGCTGGCACTCCAGCGGTGTTTCTTTCCACGGGGTCAACCAGGTTAAATTTTGTGGAATCTTGTGTTTCATTGTAATTTCCAAACCCTTGGCCGACGATGAAGAAATTGAAGCCATGCAAATGGAGAGGACGGCTCTCAGCACCTGCGATGCTGGTGTCCTGCAGAACCAGCTGGACAGTGGTGTTGAAGGGGAGGACTTTCACCCTCGTTCCGTTCATGGGAGTTGTGACGTTTTTGGGAGGATTTCCTGTGTAGTTGAATGGGAATAGAGGCTTATCTGGGAAGTTGGTCTTATAAACTCCCTTCATTTTGCCTGTGTAATGTGATTGCAGAAGAGCAACGGAGGGCATAACAAAGGAAATATTGTTAATGGATGTAGTAAATTTGGTTCCATTGACTCCCTGGCATTTCTGACCCTTTGGACATGGATTCAATCCAAGACCCACTGTGAAATAGAACTTTCTGTCTACTGTCTGGAACCAATGCTGGGTACTGTGCACTGGCTAAGCTTTTGATCTTTAGGGTAAAGTTGGTGGCGAAAGCAGTATCGTTAAAGAGTGGGAGCTTTGGAAGGATAATATTGCTAAAATTAGAAGAAGAATTTAGATGAGACGTGTTAAAATGGACATTTTTAGAGTAGCTCAGAATCCCTGCAAGAGTGGTGTTATCGAATGTGCCTTGACCTGTCGCATATGGAGTAGCTGCTATGAAAAACTGTTTACCCTTGTAGTCGGAAGCAGAAGCAGTTAGCAAGACGTTGGTCGTCTGGCCAGGCGCTATCATAATGGTGTCTGTCGTCACAGGCTTGGTATAGATAGCATCCACCTCCACCACAGTCATGGTATGGTTGGCGATGGCCAGGAACATTTCATCATTGAGAGCAGCATTAATTATTCGAAGAAGATACTTCTTCCCAGGAACAACGTTCAGAATAAATGTATCTGCATTTCACATGATCGCCTCTGTTTTGTCAGGTCTTGAAATAAAAAACAGATGAAACCAGATCGTATTTACACATTATGTATAACTTGGAAGTTGGAACTAGTTACAACAAATTCAAATTCACATTAAGCTATTATGTTACATCACATAGAACAGTACAAGGCAGGACATTCAAACAAGTTGTCAACACAAACCACTTTTTAGATGAGTATAAGTCATATCAATATTAAATTTTGTACCTTAAAATTTGGTTTCTCATGTAAATACAAAACAAACTTTGTATGGATCTTACCAAAAGAAATTTCTTGGTTTTTATAGATTTAGTGTATTTCAAATTTTTTAGGTTTCGGTTTATTGAAAACACATGAAATTTTATATCAGATGCATGTGATATAATACTAGAACTAATGTGTGTCAAGTGTATTATTAGCTTCAGAAATTGGAAATCAAACGATTAATGGCTGAGCAGTTGTAGAGAGGCCCAGGATGTCCATTGATACTGTAGCAATCCGAAACGTTAGGACCACCTCCAGTTTGCAAAGCCTGATTGATGACTTTCTCAGTATCTGAATTCCACCATTCTCCTGCGATATTTAATTCAGACAAACAATCAATGAAATCTATAAGAAATCACTGATAAATCAAGCTGAAGTTGGAAAATAATGAAAACAAGTCTATAAGAAAATATTTGTGAATGAATGACATAAATGTATATAGTCATGTCTACCGATAATCATAGGAACTTCTTTGTCTGGCTTTGGAAATGGATAAGAAACATGACGTTTAGGATAGATGATGAAGGCGCCATATACACTCGCTCTTATCCAAGAGATGTGAGCGTGCCACCAGAGAGTTCCCCTCTGTCCTGTGACGGTGAAGTTATAGACGTAAGTCTGTCCTGTTTGAATTGGGCATTGAGTTATGTAAGCAGGGCCATCTGCCCATCCAGATCTCAGCTGTCGAATTCCATGCCTGCAAATAACAAATAATTAGAATCAACTCCACCAACATTACTCAACTCTCTTGAGTTTAGATTATGCGTTGCTACGTTAAATTAAATTGGTTGTAAAGGTTTTTAATCAAAATACTAGATAGATAAAAGAAAAAAAATCATGTTTTGGGGAGAAACTTGATTCATATAGTTAAAGTTCTATATGGTAGGAGATTGAAATCACTGAACAGTTCACTTCTTTCTTCTTTACAAAGAAAGGAAAAACATGGACAAATAACAATGGCAAATGGGGTTCGACTATTTGTATGTATACCAGTGAATTGTGATATTGTCTTTGACATGATTATGAACTTTAATGATGACCCTATCTCCCTCACGAAGGACTATCGAAGGTCCAGGAGATTTCCGATTGACTGTAATCAATGGCTTTGTGTTGCAGAGACGAGTAACGTTCTTCAGCCTCACCTGCAGGCACAACCATTCACATTGAAAAACTAAACAAAACATGAAAAATCTAAATGAATAAATAAAAAGACCTGATCCTCCAAGTAGTGAAACTCATGGTGATAATGATAAACATATAATGATTGTATCAGTATCTCACATGGAATGAGTAATGCCTGGTCGTTTTCCCTGAAACAAAGTGAACCAAAAGTAGTACAACAAGTAACTGAATGATCAGCTTTCTTACGTACTCTTCTCTGGCCATGGCCATCATCATGATAATTTGTGTGAATGAATCAGCTGACTTATGTCTGTCACTGATCTCAGAGATCTCAGATGGATGACAACAGCTGAAATGGAACAGATATAAATATAGTTACTGAAATGTATACAAGAGACCTAATTTTGCTCATTGGTAAGCTAATGGAGTAGAGTACAAGTCAAATGGAAGTATGACACAGACAGCAAACGAGTCCATGACAGACAGCAACAATTTTAAATTCCTTTTTACAATGTGCAGGTGTACCAAACTCCATGATTGTCGTTAATCGTTGTCGTTAATCGTAAGCATATCTTAGGTGGCCTAGCTTTTTCTGCAACCGAATCTTTAGTCATGTTTCAATGACCACATTTCATATCTCATTTGCCATTGTTAAAAAAGTGATTCCGTTATGTTTGTGTGCGCACGTTTCCGTTTCTCTTCTGGATCATGCAAAGTTTGTTTAATTAGGATGTTTACGTTTCGCCTTATAATTTATATTTCACAAAGTTTGTTTAATTAGGATGTTTACGTTCGCCTTATAATTTAATATTTCACAAAGAAGACGGTCCCTCCAGACATCAAAGTTTGTTTAATTAGGATGTTAAATTCATTTTATATTGGTAGCTGAAACCTCGGTGGAGACATCAGATCCATATATGCATCTGATCCACCTTGAAATTTTCAGAAGTAAGCTCTGAACAGCCTCCAAATCTTTTCGAACGTTGGTAGATCGTTTATGATCTTCCAATGGGCGAGGTAAAGAATCATTCTTTATTCGAATCACAGAGACGGTATTCGATGTTAAAGCTTGGTTACTTGAACAACTAGCAACCATTCAACTGAGGAATGAANCCAATAGGCGAGGTAAAGAATCATTCTTTATTCGAATCACAGAGACGGTATTCGATGTTAAAGCTTGGTTACTTGAACAACTAGCAACCATTCAACTGAGGAATGAAAGAGATCTTCTACTAATGTGGGTCCATGTTCCAGTGTTACCTCTCGAATAGGATAAAATAAATCTAAAACGGCCAGCGGGCGATATTTTTTTATAAAACCTTCTCAAAATTGTTTCCAGTTATTTTTTTAAAATTAAATAATTGATTTTAAATTGTTTGTATTAGATTAATTAGCATATTTACATAGTTTGTGGTTAGATTACATCCATAAAGATTAAATGGTTGAGAAATAGTGATGAAATGAAAGATTGATTGAGTTTTTTTATTCTTTATATATCTATATCTAAATGACTGACACTAATGAAAATTCTGTCTAACACCAAAGCCATCCTTGGAGGAGTTGGAGTTCACTAATAAAATTGAAAACACAACATAGGTTTGGACCAGACCAAATAACGAGTAGGGACCTTGGGAGGGGTCATGGAGTACAACTTAAATGTTTGGAACCACCTGTGGGATGTCCTAGAGCTTCAATAGGTGGGAAATCAAATAAT
Source organism: Pseudotsuga menziesii (assembly GCA_001517045.1). Lineage (NCBI taxonomy): Eukaryota > Viridiplantae > Streptophyta > Pinopsida > Pinales > Pinaceae > Pseudotsuga > Pseudotsuga menziesii. The sequence goes on from LPNX010347752.1 coordinate 26,655, forward strand.
AGAATGTGAGGCATAAGTCAACACAAAGAAGCATACTCTAGAAAAGTTACCTCTTTCTGCAAACAAGGAAACAATGATGGATATTGTAATATCCCTCTCCTATGCTCTGGAATACTTTTGTAATTTTGCATACTATTGTACTTGTCTCGGTGAGGAGCTCAAGGCCAAGGCCCCACCAAGACAACACCTCGTGGTTTATAAAGTTTAACTGCCAAAGCGAAAATGCTTAGAAGACGAAATACACTGACACAACTTAACAAAGGGCTAACTAAACCCACCATGGATAAAAAAACTTATCCCAACGCAAAATGCCCTAACGGAATACTCAATCCTAGTAACCTTAACGAGAAGGTTGAGGGATTAAAGAAAGAACCAAGGAGAAAAACAATCCAGTGAATTAAAAGATATATATGTATAAAATTAAACAAAGGCTAGATATATGCAAAAACGGAGAATATATATAGACATATATATAGAGTATCCTGGATAAAATTTAATAAGCAAAAATGCTGCCTACGGCGGATAATATTCCTGTAACAACCACATGGGAAGCCATATCCCTATTAACTAAGATATATTATCAAGGGAGATATTAGATTATGTGAAAAACAGCAAGTTCAAGAAAGGCCTTTGAAATTATGAGGAAAAGGGAGGCGCTTCCTTCGAATTACTTATAATAACCAGAAGGAAACTTATAAGTTTGTTCGCCACCTGTCTCAATGGATAATTAGTAACTAGAATAATTATTACAAGGAAAAAGGGACTTCTAAGGTTGGCATCGACTCACTTCATTGAATTATATAAAAAAACCACAATTTACTCCTTTAATGATGGATTAATTATAGCAGTATTAATCCAGGTTTTGGAAAAAGGAAGTTATTGGTTTTTCTTTCCCACACGCTCCCAGAAAATCAGCCACGACGCAGATTTGATGGGATTTTTCTTGTAAGAGATTATGAAGGCGAATAAAAGCCATTATTGAGGGGGTGGAGGGGATGGAATTACGGCAGCGTGATTTTCTGAATCTCGGCACCTACTAAGGAGAGCTCTGCGATTTCCTGAGGGAAAAAAAAAAAAAAAAGATGCTCCCTACGAGATGGGATCTCTGCGAGGGGGATAGGGGATTTGATCTCAGTTATTTTTATTCTTGCGATTTATATAGAGAGGGGATCTCTGCAATTGGGGGGACGATCCTTGCATTTTATAAGAACGGTGTTTTCTCTAGCGAGGGGGGGGGGAAGCGTTTTTCTCTGCGATTTCATGGAGAGAGCAGCTCTGCGTTTTGATGGCACAAACTCTGCATTTTCAGAGAGAGCAGCTATGCGTTTTGATGGCACAGCTCTGTGTTTTCAGAGAGAACAGATCTGCGATTTGATGGGGCAGCTCTGCCATTTCTGAGAGAGGGTAGATCTCCCTTTTTTTTTTATTTTGTTTTGATAGAGAGCAGCTCTGTGCTTGAAGGGGCAGCTCTGCGTTTTCAGAGAGAACCTCGCCAGTTGGAGGGGAAGAGAGAGTACTAAGATGGTCGCCAGGAAATAGGTAACGTGCGGCTCGAGAGGAAGTTTCCTCCACCTCAGGAAAATCTGAATCCAGTCGCGGTATGTAGAGATGAAGATAAATCTCTTCGAAATCATGGTATGTCTTTCTGTACATGTTTTATACAGATCTGTAGGTGATCATAAAGTTGCATTTTTAATTATGGGAAACAATCATTACGCAAATTTAGTATATTGTTCCTTCCTCCACATGAGCAATCGAAGCGAGAAACCATTGGAATCCATGCTCGGGCTCCTGGTTATCCCTTGACATGTTGAAATAAGTACAGGGTTGATAGATGTTTGTATTTAAGCTTAGAGGATCGTATTTCAGATCTTGAGTGTTGCCTTTCCTTTCCGGAAAAATATATGGGGTTTTCATAGCCTGTGATGGGGGTATCTATCTTCATGGATCAAAGGTGCGTTAGTTTTTGAAATCTGCAAAACACTTCCTCAAACCCCGATCATTTTATGTGCTTAGATGGATCTTGTGTTCACATTTTTGCCTATTTGAAGCATATTTTGGTGACCGTGTGAGTTAAATGCTGGCCATTTCCCGTGAAGACTGGCCTGCTTAATCGTGGGTGCTCCAGCCGAGGGAAAACCTTGGGGTTCAGTCTGCTTGCCTGGGTTCCTGCGATGCTTTTAGGTATCTTATACCTGCGATTGAGTTGACTTTGATAAGTACTTTGGGATCTGATTAAGCATGCCCATAATTGTTTCTCAGTATCTGTATGCTTTCGGCCCGTGACCCCAACTGCGTCGCCTGCACTTACAGAAACCGCCCTATGTGTTTCATTATTGTTTTATTATGACTTATTTATATATATGTATGTAGCCTGGGTTATATATCATAAACTCCCTTTTGTTCTAATTCAGGATCTTTATAATAATGGTTATAGGGCTCAGCGCTGACTCTGTCGGATATGAAATAAAAATAAATAAAACACTGCCACCTCATTGTTTAAAGTTTTGAATAAGAAATTTCCATAAGCGTATGCTAATGAGTTTGACATGTACTTTATTCCTTGGACCCAACCTTGTTGAGTTGAGAATGTCCAGACCGGAGGCGGGATTACCATGTGTCTTTATGATCAGTCTTTTAACCTGTGTATATATCATATATATAAATATATATGCACTGTAATGTGTCTAAATTAATTTGAAATAGATATGAATACTGAAATACTTGGAGATGTTCTATTAATTTTATTCAGAAGGGAAAGGCCTCGCACTAAGGCTATTTTGGTAATATCCACTATAAGAGATATATTTTGAAAGGCTGCAGTCTGGGAACTGCTTATACTGTAACCTTGTTGGAATACTTAATAAAAATAAAAAATCCGGACGGTTTGGTCTGGACTATCTTTGGTGGACGTAACCCCAAGGTTGGGGTGAACCACGTGAAATTGGTTGTCTCATTGTATTACTATGTTGTGCTGGTTTATTTTCTTTTGTTTACATCATGATTATGATTATGAATGCAGTCCAAATGTGTTAATTGATGAAAGGACTACTAAAAATTTTACTTCGCAGACTTCTTAAGTGGTTTTATAGCTTTAAGGTATCGGGGATTATTATTTATGGTATCAGAGCGAGGTTGAAACGCTCGGGCCTATTGGGCTCAAAATGCTCCAGGTACCTTAAGTTGTACCCCATACACATGGTTATTGACCTTGTAGTTGTGCAGGAGAAGTCAATGTCTTACGGGGCTTCAGAAGGTAGCATCCTCTGCGATTTTTCTAGGTATGACTCATGATCGCCTTCTAAGTGTGCTTGACAAAAAATAGACCTGTGTATAATATAGCCTGTAATTATGTTGTCGACTTCTGAATGCACCCGAAATAATAAACTCTGCATGGGATTAATTCCATTGTCTTTTGGCTGTGTTAACTTTTATATTTCAAGGGGCTTATGTCTCCTTGCACCAGAAATCATTTTCTTTGCACTTTGTTATAGGCATAAATTTCTGCTATGTTTTTCATGGTGAGGGCGTTAAACTTGAAAACACATTTATATGGGTTGAATTATTTATCATCTGGTAGTTGCAGTGTTTTCAGTTTGATTTTCGAATTAAACATAGAGATAAATCGCTAGTAGGGATCAGCCTTTGCGATCTTATATAGATCTGGTAAATGCTAAATGCTAAGGTTTAAGTGTTAAATTATTATTTATATGGAAATAAAAAGCTGCTAGGGATTAGCGATATTGTACAGATCTGGTGATCGCTTGTGTTTTAAATTTAATTTTGCTTCAAATCTAGAAAGAAAAATTTGTTGGCATTCATGGTTTGAATTATTCATGGGATTATAAAGAATCATGGTAAATGCATTACCTTATAGATTGAATGCTACTAGTGAAAAATGTTTTAAGTTGTTTATATATATCTGTAAAAACGTTGCTCGGGTTTACGGTTTAAAGTATTAACAAATTGTAAGGAATGATAGTAAATGTTGAAAGTTGCTTGAATTGATTAGCATTGGTGGGATTCATGGTTTGAGTTATTAACAACTGGCAATCGTGGTAAATGTTTTATCGATAAGTAATAGGGAATTGATATGCCTATACTGCAATTTCATATTTAAAAATCGATAAGGGTTGTATTGCGTTTTCTTCTATTAGGGATGTAAATATACACTAGGCTTGAAATTTCATATCCGAATCTATATATATATAATTCCTGCGATTTTGTACATATGCTGTGATTTCATATCTGAAATTGGAAAAAGGACTCTATTTGCGATTTACATCCGGTATGTGTGGGCGTTATGTCTGCAATTTCATATTGTATCAACATATGTATGCTTGTGATTGCAGTATTTGCTTAAGATTACATTTAGGGCTGCTCTACCTTCTAAATCAATTTGGATTTTGTGTGCTTCTGTGTTGGATTTATCAGGCATGTGTTAATATACATTGAGGAATGCAATTTGGAGTCTCCATTGGTACTTCCAGATGATTATCGTAGCTTTTTTTTCCATTTGATTGGGTGCGATATGGATTATTATACAATGAATGTTTACTGGTTGTGCCAAAAAGGATTTATTAAGAGTTAGTTTCTGATTTAGATAGATCGATTACATATATCTGTACATTGCTAATTGTTGATTCTGCATTTTTACACTCTTCGGTCTACATATCAACATTTATGCCTGAAATTTAGAGTCATTACTGAAATGTTGTGATTTCTAGTTTGATAGAAAAAGTCTGTGCTGCGTGTTCTTTGCTGATTTGATCTCAATAGATCTTAAAATTTGCAATTTCTAGTTTGACAGAAATTGATACCTGAAATTTATTTTTCTTACTGTATGGATTTAATTATAAGAATGGAGTCCTGCTAATGCGCTTTTATACTCTTGGGTCTGCATATAAACCCTTATGCATGAAATTTTGATTTCATTACTAAAGATCTGGGCTCATTCAATCTTTAAAAGGATTAGAAGTCTTATTAAATAGATGTTGAGTGGAGCGGCGTTTAAATAATCCCCTACTAATAAAAATATATGTAGAAATCGTTGTATGATATTCCCCATAAGCAAAGGTAGGAAGATTAAATGTATGAAGTTTGGAAAACACGAAGCAGACAGGTCGATGCTTTGCAAAATTGTGAGACTCATTATCTTTCAAGTGGGTAACATTTGATAAGAGTCATGTATATATTAATTATTTTAAGATTTCCTTTTAAAATAAAAAGGAATAAGTATGAAAAAGGTAAGAAATATTTTATGATTCCTTTTCAAATAAAGAATACATATGAATAAAGGTAGGAAATATTTTCCTTTGAATAATGAGGAACAGACCTTTTATAAGTTTTACAACTTTGAAGTCAATTCTATTATGTAGGAATGGTTTATTCTTTATAGGATAAAAGGTTGAGACATTTTTACTAGAATTCAAGAACTCTATACCTTTTTACCATAAGATAAAGCCTAAGATAAAAATATAGCATGAACATGTTAATAATTGTTTAACATTAATGAAGGATTAACTAAAAGAGGTTTAATCCTATTTGTAAAAGATGAGAATCCAAGACGAAAAATTTGGTATTTAAATTTATTGTTGTTTGCGGAAGATGAGAATGCATTCGTAAGATGTGGTTATTTATATGTATTGTCGTTTGTTGTTCCTTAAAAGATTTCTGGAATAATCGATCTGAGTTGGAATGTTATTGATGAATGTGTGCCTATGCAATTTATATTGAATTCTTTATTTCAAGAAATGTAATAATTCTGAGAATTCTTCCCGAATCATTTATTTTGCTCCTTAAGCAAGTACAATGTACTGTTTATGCTGAGAAATTCAAAAGATATTTCTTTGGGATTTGGGAGATTCACAAAACTTTTCTATAACTAAATTGTTGTTGAGAACATGCCCCGCATAAAAGCTCATGTGGTGCGACTACATATTTGTGAAGAGAAAACTAACTGTAGGTACTGCATCAACTAGAACTTCGGGTACACATGAAGGGTAGACAACAGAGTTAGTTGAACATAAATGCAGGGTTTTTAAAAAATACTGTGATTCATGGTTTTGGTAATGTAAGTCATAAGGTTAGAAAGGACAATTGAAGGAAGTATCTGTATTTGTTACAGTAGGAAAATGGCTAGTACCATCACATAGTAATATCTGTTACACTTAACCCTTGCGACTTTATGTTGAGTTTATTATTGTTAATATGTAAGGTGGTGTTTGCATTGTCAATTTTTCTCAGGTTATATGTGGCATCTTGCGAATTGTGTTGTTGTAAATTGGAAAGGTTTGTGGCTTTGTGTGAATGCTTACTCATCAAAATTCTGGTGTTGAAAGAACTGAAAAGGCTCTTACCAATGAATTAGAAATGGGGTAAGGCATGATTTATGCTAGAAGTTTGATGTTCTTTGAATTGATAATATGTTAAAACTGACCACCTATAAAGTGCTTGCAGGCATGGGGATTTATGGCCATGAAAGAGGACTAAATCTCATGTGTATAAAGTTATCACCAGAAGAGGGAGTGGTGA
>LPNX010347752.1:42095-69603 GCA_001517045.1 Pseudotsuga menziesii
TACTCGTTGGATGCGGAATTCAATTCCGCATCCAACGAGCTCTCTTGTTCATAATTTGAGTAAAAACACATGGAGATATGTCGAAAATACGAACACAAAAAGTAGTTTTTCTCATTCTTCCTCCAAAATTAATAACTATTATTTTATTATTTTAACTATTACTTTATTGTTTTAACTATTATTTTATTATTTTCCTTAGGAGGCCCATTTTAGACCCCAAATTTCCTCTAATGCCTTGATTGATTTGCTGAATATATTGAGGATATCATCACTAGTTGTATTTCATATCTAGATTTATAATTTTGATAAGTAGGTTATTCTTAGATATTTTAATCAAATCCAAATGATCTTGATCCATCATTCTAGATGTGTAGAATTTGGATTCATAATAGAGTTCTTTTAATAGGATGTATTTAATATATATATTAAATTTTTTAAGGCCTTTCGGCTCTCAACCAAATTCTATAATAAAAGTTGATTTGTTTTAAACAATAGTTTTATCCCTTGGATTAACCTTGTGAGAATAGATTTGGTAGGAATAATTTACAGAAATTAAATAAATTAAATGAAGCTAGTGTACAAATTCGAAACCAGAATAAGGGAAAAAATGATTATGCTCAGAATTTAGTAATTATTACAATAACACCCGTTATTATCAATCTTTGATTTGTGTATGGATGCATGATCTAAGATGCATAAATAATTAATCTAACATTGTACATACATGATTAAAAATACAGAAACATAGATATTTGTCCTATACAGATGCATAAAACATTTCTTCCTAAAGAATATAATTGTAGTTCAAGTTAAGATACACATCCTACAGTAACTAGATTTAATAAAAAGAAACAAAATAAGAACCTGGAACCACTATGGGGAAAACAAAAATGGAATAGTTGTTCCTCCCAACTAACTCCTAGAGTAGCCAAATCACTTGCTAAAGAACCCTCGATCCTATTCGCTAACACACAAGAGTAAAATACACTTAATGTGCCATCTCTTTCATTCTCAGATACAATATGTGTCCAATGCTAGCCTCTTTCTTGCTAATGGACATACTATTATATAGTATTTTTCCTAGGACTTGGTCATTTATGATTCTCCTCTTCTTTAGCACTCAACAAAAAGTTGTGACTTGATTTTGGGGTAGATTCCTCCTGCACTTTGAGTTCTCACTCAACAACTACAACCACTTGTCTTTTTATCTTGTGGGTCAGCAAACACTCTTCAACAACAATTTCATTTCTGTCCCCTTCACTATCTTTTATTGATTAAATAATAATTCATTACATTTGTTTTATTTTTGACTTTCTGTCGGAACTATTTAAAATAATAAAATAAGATTAATCTTAGTAGAAATTAATAATAAATTATTAGTTCTTGGTGTATTACAAGTACACCCCACTCTATTCTCCTAATAGAAGTAATACTTCCCCCATTGAGAGCATCGCTATGACTAGATACATGATGAGGAAATATAAGATAAATAACACGGGAGACTACAGAATTCCTAAAATTACTTTAAAATCGAGTGAGGATCAACTTCGACTCAAGAAAGGATGGTATAAAAACACTAAGGATTGGTTAAACCATTGGATTAATGAAAAAGTCACTTTATAAAATATTAATAACATTCCAGAAATATTATCGCAACTAAGTTTAAAGTGAAAATGTGGGACAAGAAAGATATAGAGGCTAAAAGAAAATCAAGATACTATAAGGAGGTTATTAACCCTAATATGGAAGATCAAAATTATCTCTTTGTTTTAACTAGTTCAAAGAAAAAATCATTATAGCCAAGATAAGAACGAACTCTCATTAGCTTCTTAGTGAAATAGGATGTTGGACAACTCCTAAAACACCATGGGTGGAAATGATTATCTAGGTTTATGAGACTAGGAACATTGAGGATAAATGCCACTTCCTTATAGAATGTCTTGTGTACACCCACATTAGATTGCACTTTTATAATCTTTTCTACAATACAATCCTCCCTAACCTTATAACTTGAACTATTGTGACCCAAGAACAATTCTTTCTAACCTCTCTGAGCATAGGAATAAAATTTTATAGAAATCCAAATAATTCATTTCTTTTCTCTTAAGGTCCGATAGACCAAATTAGTCCAAGTGGACATTGACCATCATCATCATCATAACAAACTTAATCAATATTTTTTATGAATATTATAAAAAAAATTAAAAAAAAGTTATATTGTTAAAATTTAATATAAGTTAAAAAAAGACTACAATGTATTTTTTTTTTAATTTATAAATTTGATGGAAATATCAATTGAATCACATATAATATATTTAAAATAAAAATTCAGTTTTGATGATGACAATAATGATGATCATAGTTATTAATGTCCATTAAGAACCTTAAAAGGTAAGGATTCACTTAGTTTTCTTTAGAATTTTATTTCTATGTTTGAAATTTTAATAGAATTATTTCTAAATGACCATATAGTTGTGATGAGTTAAAAATGTTATGAAGGTTAGTATCAATGTAGTGAATATTTTGAAATTTTGCTCAAATGTGAGTTGGGCATTTTATGAGAAAGTAGGGTATCACAAATATGACAAATTCTTTCATCTGATGGCATTTTAGGAATTTGTCCAACCCTCTCTTTCACTATGGAGCTTGTGAGAGTATGTTCTCATTTTATCAATGTTAATTTTCTTATTTACATAAATGTGGCTTTAATTAATATGACAATCATACCCTAATGATTAAAGTTGCTAAACTAGAGACAAATGCCTTATATTACATCCTTTCTAGTTGCATTGTGGTTTATAGGGATTTTTCTATTGTGGAGAATGATCTTCTTATTTTGATTAGAATTTTTTAAAGAAATGAAATTTGTTTAAAGGAATTGTCCAACCCTCTCTTTCACTATGGAGCTTGTGAGAGTACGTTCATATTTTAGCAATGTTAATTTTTTTGTTCTTATTTTAGCAATATTAATTTTCTAATTTACATAAATGTGGCTTGAATTATTTTTTATTTTTTTGTAGTGCTAATAGATGAAATTATCTTTTCAAACATAAAATTTTGTTATTTATATTTTTTTTCAACAAGAGCATCATGTCATGCAGCTTATAAGAATTCCCCCTAGATAGGGAGAGTAACAACCATTCCTCCCAACCACTCAAGCTACATCTAATGGTCAATGTTATATGTATTTTTTTATTCCATGAATCATTTAATTTGTTTTCTTATTGGATTACAAAATAAATTGAATTGCAAATATTTAAACAAATTATATTGATTATTTTTTTAAGAAATGTAGGGAAGTGTCTTTCCACCATTGGCTAAAAGTGCAACTCATAGGCATCTAGGCCATCAAAATCACTCGGGGATGCACCCAACACCAACCCTTAACATGATTGAATTTTTGGGTGTCTCCTCACAACTAACTCACCTCTAAGCAGATTGAATGATGGTGGCCATGCTTACTAAACCCACACTTTAACATAATGAGTTAGCAAGATTTGACTAATTTTATTATTAGAAATCCTTTGAAATCATAATTTTAAATCTTTACTTAATATCTTAATTTTTAAATTATATAAAATAATCATTTAAAAAAAATTAATTTTGATGATAATTTGTTTATTTAAAATTATATAAAAATATCATTAAAAATAAGAAATTAATTATATATACAATTTCTATTAAAATAGATTATCATTTATATTTACTGAATTGCATCCCTACATCGAGATACATTATGTTTTGTAAGAAAATTAAGTGTTTAAACACAATTTTCATGGAAGATCTTAAATTTTCAATTTTAATGTCCAATGAAGGTCTTACGTGATTATTTGCAATGGATCTACTTGATAGATATTTAATTGCTTACGTGATTATTTGCAATGGATCTACTTGATATATATATTTAATTGTTTACCTGATTATTTGCAATGGATCTTCGTGATAGATATTTAATTGTTTGGTTGATCTGAAAAAAATGTTGGACTACGTGCTTAATGATGGCATTGGTAACTAGAGTCAGCGAACAAGCTTTGTTCCATTCCATTGTTTTAGTCAATGCAGTCTATAGATTGGAACCTCAAGATTTGGGTTAATCTTCCAATCCAAGAACCATTATCAATGACATTTGGTTGATTTTAAGTTTCCTAAAATCATATTATATTTTGATTTTTGTAATATATTTATATATGGTTTACTTTTCTAATCCAATGTCATCTCTTAGTTTTTTTTTTTTTAATATGATGGTTTGAATTTTGTAATGTATTATGGTTTGATCGTTTGAATTTTTCAATTTATTGTTGGTGAACTATAGATAACCACTACTTAAGTATTATGAAATTATAGGTTATATTTTACTTATATATTTATCAATTAGCTATAAATTATCGATGCATTCATCTATGTCAACCATCAAATATTATATATATATATTTATGTATCTAGTTAATCTAATTATATCTTTGAAGTGTTGGATATTCATTCATCAACTACTAGTTATTCATTTATCAACCATTAATTTATATTATTTCTAATTATCTGTCATCAAGTGTTGGTTATCCATTCATTATCTACTAGTAATCCATTACCAATTATTTTATATATATATATTTTATTCTATTTATTTGGAATTTTGAAGTAGATAATACACTTATATCATCTTCATGCAATCCTTGAAAATCATACATCAAATAATAAAGGCTATTTACTTAAAAATTCCTTTTTCACTCATCAAACATATTAATGAAAACCTAATCAATTAAGACCATTTTTTAAGCTTAGTCATGACAACATAAGTAAAATGGATTTCTAAAATATAATGGTGGTCTCAAGTTCGTGGCCAATGCAAGAAAACTGAATTTATGTCACTCTTTGGAGATCAGGGCTGCCTCTGCAGATACACACACATTTGGATGGTCATAGAAATTGCCAAGGAAACTGACATAATATGTATACTGAATGAACTAAATCGCATGACACATGAACCTATATCTTCTAGCAGGGACGAAGGTCAGGTGGAGGAGGAAGTAGTGATTGGGAGGGTGCTTCGTCATTTTTCACAATCCAAGCCACCACGACATGTGAACTTCTAAATGGTAGTGCATCAACTAGACACCTGTAGCAACCACCAAATAACTGTTTGTTACCTTATCATTCTTGTGCCTTGTTTAAGAGACATTTAAATATATATATATATATATATATATATATATATATATATATATATGCATCCTATCATTCGAGTTGAGACTATGGACAAACCTGGATTGTCAGCTCTGAATCTTAAGGCCACCCAGCCACCTGGTGGCACTCCAGCGGCGTTTCTTTCAACAGGGTTAACCAGGTTAAATTTTGGGGAATCTTTTGTTTCATTGTAATTTCCAAACCCTTGGCCTACGACGAAGAAATTGAAGCCATGCAAATGGAGGGGATGTCTCTCAGCACCTGTGATGCTGGTGTCCTGCAGAACAAGCTAAACAGTGGTGTTGAATGGGAGGACTTTCACCCTCGTTCCGTTCATGGGAGTTGTGACGTTTTTGGGACGATTGCATGTGTAGTTGAATGGGAATAGAGGCTTATCTTGGAAGTTGGTCTTATAAAATCCCTCCATTTTTCCTGTGTAATATGATTGCAAAAGAGCAACGGAGGGCATAACAAAGGAAATATTGTTAATGGATGCAGTAAATTTGGTTCCATTGACGCCCTGGCATTTCTGACCCTTTGGACATGGATTCAATCCAAGACCCAAAGTGAAATAGAACTTTCTGTCTACTGTCTATGGAACCAATGTTGGGTACTGTGCACTGGCTATGCTTTTGATCATTAGGGTAAAGTTGGTGGTGAAAGCAGTATCGTTAAAGAATGGGAGCTTTGGAAGGATAATATTGCTAAAATTAGAAGAAGAATTTGGGAGCTTTGGAAGGATAATATTGCTAAAATTAGAAGAAGAATTTAGATGAGAGGTGTTAAAATGGACATGTTTAGAGTAAGCTCAGAATCCCTGCAAGAGTGGTGTTATCGAATTTGCCTTGACCTTTCGCATATGGAGTAGCTGCTATGAAGAACTAAGAAGCTGTGTGTCCTTTGTCAACGTGATTGTAGTGGGTGTAAGTTTGCTTGTTAACTAAGAAGTATGGGTCGGTATTCTCATGTTTTAAACTTTTTAAATATCCGAGTATAAGGATGATTCAAATATTGCTTATGATTTTTTAACATTGTTTTATCATATTGTTACTGCAAATATTGCTTATGATTTCTTTATTGTTAATATCTACTTTACATTATTTTATCATATTGTTAAAAATGGCATTCGATGATTATAGAGAACCAATGGAGATAAAAATTATATTTTTGTTTTTATTACAATTCAAATTTTATTAAATAATATTATTCTAAATTTAAGTTTATATGTTCATGCATTAAAGTACTACTTGTCTAAAAAAATCCTCCAACCTTGAAATTTCAACACAGAACTTGACCTTCATTTCTATGAGAGGAAACACACTTCAGAGAGAACAATTTGTTTGATTGGGGCCATAATTTAGTGCTGCGTGCATCTTAGTGATTTGCCGACTCTTTGTGTTAGTATACTGCATAATCTTTAGGAACTCAACTTGGCTGATAGAGGCCTCAATCATTTGCTGCAAGTAGACCATAACTCGACCTTCATTTCTATGAGGAGGAAATACACTTCAGAGAGATCAATTTGTTTGATTGGGGCCATAATTTACTACTGAGTGCGTCTTATTGATCTGCCGAGTCTAGTGCTAGTATGCTACCATCTCCGAGCATTAAAGTGGACATTGTAATTGGAAATCACCTCCAACTTGAAAGGAAAACTCAACGTGACCATTTTGGAGGCCCAAAGAGGGGGACTATAGTGACACCAACGTACGTAATTTGGCCTCTTGTTAGAGGCCAAATCTTTGAGAGGGTCGACTTCACACACAAGTCATATCTGTTGCGTATTGTTTGGAAAGTGGGTGAACTCTTTAGCTGGGTGCATTTACTAATGCACCTGTAAGACACCACAATCATCATACAACCAAATTGTGCCACTTGGGGGGAATTTCCAGTCACAAGAGGGCGTTGCCATCTAATGCTATCTACAGGTCAGAAGTGTGACTGTAATTATGGTCACTGTTCATGCACCACCATTATTATATGGGACATTAATATATTTCCTTCCCACCTCTTGCAATATACTCCTTGTTTGTATGTTCATTCACTAATTGAAAGTAATATCACTGAAGTTTGAGGTCTGAAAACATTACAACATTTATCTAGTAGCAGTACATTGAGCGCACATGCAATGAAATGATTAAAATTATAACAAATTTTCAAAAATTTGGATTTAATATGGCTCTTGAATGAGGTGAGTGCATCAATAAATAAATAAAATTCAAATTTACACATGCATATTAGTTCATTAATAAAACAAAGAGCTAGAAAGCAAGGTATGCACTTTCAATTCAAATCTCTAAGAAGGATGAAGAAATCTTACTATTTAGATGAAACACCTTGAAACAGAATGTATTGTCAATGGCCTCCCCAAAGCAAAGAGTTAGCTTCAACTTACCTATAGAAGATCAAAAAGTGATAAAAGCAAGAGATGAAAAAACATAGAAACTCTGTCCAAACAAAATATTTTACTCCATCTAAATAACAAAGCTCCAACTCACTACACAACACATCATCCACAAATCAAATATACATATGTTTTGTTTTTATTTTCTTAAAAAAATTAAATTTAGTTTTTCATAGAAGTAGATAAAAAATACTATGGACTATATTATGGATAGTTTTGCTCGAGGTGAGGTTTCCTTGTACTTTACCTATATGGACTTATGTCCTTATTTTTGTGCCTTTAAAAATAATAGAAAAATAAACTAAGAGAAGAAAAGTGAAAAATGAAGTGCATGTCTACATATTTTGAAGTCTTAAGAATCATTCATTAAAGTGGAGAAGTTGATAATTCTAGTATTCACTTCAAAGTTTCCAACAAACTCGTGTCAATGACAAGCAATGTTTGTGATTCAAAGCAACTTGAGATTAGACTAGGTACACTAAGCAGTGATTATGGGGTTACATTTCTTCACCTAATGTACAAATGCATATCTACTTGTGTTCTAGGATTAATGGACAAATATTAAGGAGAGCCTTGAAAACACCCTTATTTAGGGATGATGCTCACTTACAATATAGAATTATTAGATAAAATGAAAGGCATGTTTCGAAACTGTAAAATGCATGTGATAAGAATATTGTGAAATTGGAATTCAATGACTTTAGGACACATAATCTAAACCCTTAAACACACCCGATGAATGAGCCAAACTCCTTTATCATTTCTTATTCTCACAAGTTATCAATGATATTTTTGACTGTTGCTTTCACTTAATCACTTGCCTCTGTCTCTGCAGGTGATGTTCTTCCCACCTTTTCCCCTGCATTTCTCTCGGTGGTTCTTTTGCGTAAAAATAATATCACCTGCACTCGCCTCTACAACTAGGATTTGAACCTATGACTTTGATGTTGTGGGATAGGATGATGGCTATTATGCGACCTTTGTGTTTGTTGCTGATAATTTTTCCACTGCTCACCCTTCTTTATTTTCTTCATCCGAGAGAAATGTGAGCTTTATAACTACATCATATAGGCCTCGAAATGGAGGAACTTAACTATATATCGAGGAGTGAGCTGCCGAAAATGACAAAGTTCCACCCAAGTTCCCACTTATTACATGGAATAAGAAGATTGCTTAGTCACATACTAGCAGTTCTAGTAAATATAGTTTGGTTTGATGGTCATTCACTTCGTTGCTTTACCATGTATGGGCAACAGAGGATTTCTCTAAGGAAGTAGTGTAGATGCTCTCCTTCCTTCCAATATGGGTTGTTCCTTCCTTTCATCATGTGGCACTTCCATGAATCCAGTGGGATAAAGAATGGTAATACAAATGAATTCCCTCAGCATCCACCAAGCGATATGCCCTACCTTAAATCCCTGAGCTTTCCTTCACTGGACCTGTTGCTGTTGCTCGATTAACAGAAATAGAGAAAGGGTAAGGGTTGGTTCAATCTTTCCAACGCATCTGATGGATTTTGGATTCAGATCTAACCCTCTATAGCTAGATGTCACTCGCCACTCAAAACCACAATGCTCCCCATCCCCACCCCATCCCCTCTACAACTAACGTTGAGCTCTATAAATTCTCCCCCACTCCTATTTTTTGGGTCATTTCTTCGCTCCGTTTGATAATAAAACCACCTGAATATTGTATATTTTTTAAGCACATATAATAACCCCATTGACCCTTAATATGGCCCCAATACAATGTTTTTTTTATAATTAATAAACCCTCGATATGAACGGACGTGATATGGATATTGTTTGTGAGGGAAGTCCCCGTGAGTCAAAGTTGACCTTCATTTTATTTTAAAGTGATTTTAGGAAGTGTGTAGTCTCCCATGTTATTTATGTTATACTTGCACATCATGTATCTAGTCATAGTGCTGCTTTCAATAGGGAAAAGACTTACTTCTATTAGGAGAATAAGGTAGGGTGTATTTTTAAATTTTGAGGTGATACTTTATAAAGCTAGAAAATCATTTTATAAATATATAATGATAGATGTAGAAAATTCATGACCTTTGGTTTTTTCAATTCTTTTAATACCAACCAAGAAAAAAAGTGCATACTAAAACATACACACACTCAAATCAACCAAGCAAGGCACCGATTTATTCTATGAGATCCCCTTGTTTTTCGATAAGAGACCTTCCTCTTCCCAAATATGTAACTATTAAAAGCCTTAAAAAAAAAAGTGTTCTTAATCATTAATCTCAAACATTATTTATGAATTAAAAAAATTCCACAAATTGGTGAGTGAGTTGCCAATAAAATATGACTCTACTATAGCCTTTGTCACTTAGTTGCCAATAAAATATGACTCTAGTATAATGTAAGGTTATTATGAGATCTTCTTTCATTAATATATTTTAAAGAAAGAATAGAAAACATTAAAGTACTTCAATTAATAATTTTCATTAATATTATACAAAACATTTTCATTACTATTATATTTAAAGAGTAGAAAATGTATTTTTTTAAAATTATAATAAATTTATATTTTATAAAATATATTTTAGAATATTAGTAACTAACTATACACTAATATTAATTTATAATAAAGTATGACTCTACTATAGCCTTTGGTCACTCACTTGCCAATAAAATATGACTCTACTATAGCGTAAGGTTATTATGAGATATTCTTTAACTTAAAAAAGTACTTCAATTAATAGTTTCAATTAATATTATATAAAACATTTTCATTAATCTTATATTTAAAAAGTAGCAAATGTATTTTTTTTAAATTATAATAAATTTATATTTTATAAAATTGATTTTAGAATATTAGTAACTAACTATACACTAATATTAACTTATATTAGAAAAAATAACTTTTTACAAAGTAGTTGCAAAAATAATTTATATATTTTAAAAATATCTTATGAAAAATTAAAAAATATTATACTTATATATAAAAATTCATAATTTTTTAATTTTTAATATAAAAAAAATTACATATTCCTTTTCTTTATATAACTAGCAAACAACCATATTAATAATATTAATATGTTAGGAATATGTAGAGAACAATATATTTGACACATTGATAATGTTTTTGTTTGTAAAGAATTAAGCATTGATAATCTGATCTTGATCGAAAGAAAAACTTTTAAGAATTCTGGCCTCTTCTTATTCATATTTATAGATTGCAATAACTCTATCATCCTCTGAGCACAACACCTAAGTGATTGTTAGCTGCTTCCAAATGGAAAGCTTATTGGACAATGCATGGTTTCATTACAATGAAGGTCTACTTCTTAGGCTAAGAGATGGAGTCACAATTTAATTCCCACATTCTTTTAAACTTAATTTAATAATTGTATCACGTCTCGATTTAACCTAATAATTATATAATAGTTAATTTAATAGTTATCCAATATAACTGCAATTAGAGTTGAAGTTAAGGCAATAGTTCTATCTAATAGTTAACCTAATACTTATCCAATATAATTGTTATTAGAGTTGAAGTTAGACTAATAGTTAATTTAAAAATTAATATATCAACAATTACAATTCTAGTAAAAGTCTAGGATTTGAAGTTAAGCTAATAGTTGTATCTAATAATCTAACACTTTAAGTTGAAACTTATTTTTTCCAAAACTTATCCACTTAATTAAATGTTAAATAAATAAATAAATTTAATTATTTATATTAATTAATATTTATATATTTAAAATTTGATTTGTATTAATTAAAAATTAACTAAAAAAATAATCAAAATGATTGAATAATGTTGTTTCTAAAGAAATAATATTTTACATTAATATAGATTAATTTTAGTTTCTTATCTCTTAAAAGTTAAAAGAGTTTTTTTTAAACAAAAATTTAATCAATTTTTTTTCAATGCATTCATACATATATATTAATTTTGGACAAATGATTTTATATTCTTTTACATTAAGAAACATAAATTTATATAAAAACTAATTAGTAAAATAAATAAAATTAATATTTATAATTTTTAAATTTTTTTATTATTAATTTCGATATAAAAATTATAAATTTACTTTTATTTAAAAAGTTATTTTTAACTTAATTTGGATAATTTTTTTAAAAGAACATTACTTCTAAATTTATGGAAAGTTTAAAAGCCTTCTTAAATTAATAATCACATAATTTATCTTTTTTATTCAAAAATATGAAACTATTTTCAATATCCTACTCACCCTGCACCACACGAGCAAGAATTTTTAAATTGAATCCCATAACAACATGTATCACATTTTTGGGCTATATCAAATCAAAATACATTGACACCAATGTGGCATATGGATGGAATACTTATATTTCATTTTGCTTCTACATAGAAAAATTCCTACTTTGCACCACACTAATTTTCTGTTCATCTTTTGTACCGTGACCCTAAGTATTTCATTCGGACTCAGTGAGCAATAAGGTTGAATATCAATATGTCCCTTAAATTTCCTTAAAAAGACTCGGAAACCTAATTAATAGCTATATATTGAAAACCTAAACATGTCATGCGAATTATATATTAGCTACATGCCCAACTAACACATGGAGGAGTTTATTAGGAGTTCTAAAGATTATATTATGAGTTCCACTATTACACATGACTACACATTAGCTAGACTCCTAGATTGCAAATGCAGTTCTAATAAGCATTAAGCAATTAGAGTTAAACTTAAGCTAATACTCGTAGAATCATTGGAGTTAAGGAAATAGTTGTATCTAATAAATAAGTTAATACCTATGTTGTATAGGCCTCATGGACGGGGTCGAGGGGGGGCGAGTTTACAGGACGACTGGAGTGCACCCCCAATTTTTCAGGGGACAACACGTTAGGGACGAAAATTATATACTATTAAACAATAACTTAAAACTTGAAGTCAAAAGAGTAACAAAAATTTACAACATTGTATAAATGAAAGATGAATCATTTCCAAATTTAAATAACAAATAAATTTATATTTGTAATGACATTTGTAAATACTAAATTATATTTTTATAAAACTATAATAGCACATGCTGATATTTTTACCCAAAAGAATAAAAAAATTAAAAATGTAAGATATCAAATATGGAATACCTATGCTCTACAACGTGTTGTGGCTGAGAGGGGGAAACTCATTGTTAGTGTGAGCATGTGTTGAGCCATGAACTCAAACTTTGAGCATGTGATGAGAGCCAAATATTAGAGAGGGGGTCACGAGCTATGCTCTTCAAGATGAGAGGGACGTGAGTGGGATTGTAGGAAGGGGAGCCATAGATAGGGGACTCGTGCACGGGACTATAGACATGAGCCAACCTAGCAGGTAGTGACACACAGACTGATGGGTATAACCATAGTGCAAGGGATTATGTAGGTGCTAAAGTGTTGGAGTGATGGGTAAACCATAGGGTTATGTGGGGGTAGTGAGTTGGATTGTAGGTTAGAAACGTAAGATAGAGTAGAGAGAATGGGAGGGAGTTGTAGGTTAGAGTAATAGGGGGAGTTTTAGGTTAGGCATTTTGTTTTTTTAATTTTTAATTGTGTAAGTTGAGGGATGTCCAGGAGTCCCCGATTGGTCGAGGGACGTTCTTGAGAAGTCCCCAATTTTGATCAGTACGTTTAGGGTATGTCTCATTAGTCCCAAAGTCCCCAACAAAGTCCTCGGTGAATTGGGGACATTTTCAAAGAGTTCCAAAGTCCCCGGAACGCGGGAACGCAGGAAATTCTAGAAATTTTGGGGTGGACGTGTCCCCATGCAACATGGGATAAATATATATCCAATATAATCATGATTAGAGTTGAAGTTAAGCTAATATTTTTAGAATCATTGGAGTTAAGCTAATAGTTAATTTAAAAGTTAATATATCAACAATTACAATTCAAGTAAAAGTCATGATTGGAGTTGAAGCTAAGCTCATAGTTGTACCTAATAATCCATAGATGTATCTAATAATGGAATAGTTGAAGTTGAAGTTTAATTTTTTCAAATATCACAAACTGTACTTATTAGATGCTAATTAAGCTATTTTTTATTTTTTAATTATTCATTATGAATTTCAGATGACACACATAGAATCAATCTCGATAGTACACTTGTCTCATTCTCGTTCATGGATGAAAAAAGATAGATGGTAGTCCAACCCAAAATTCTAAGATATAATTATATCTATATGGAAAACCTAAACATGTAATACCATAGATGCCAAATGCAATTGGACTAAGCCTTAAGTGATTAGAGTTGAAGTTAAGCTAATAGTTGTAGAATCATTGGAGTTAAACTAATAGTTGTATCTAACAGTTAAGCTAATAGTTATCCAATATAGCTGTGATTAGAGTTGAAGTTAAGCTAATAGTTCTAGAATCATTGAAGTTAAGCTAATAGTTGTATCTAATAATCGATGGAGTTAAGTTCCTAGTTGTATCTAATAATCAAACAATAACTATACTTATCACATGTTAATTAAGTTATTTTTTATTTTTTTTAAATTATTAATTATTAATTTTGGATGACCCCCATAGAATCGAGAGTACACTTGTCTCATTCTCATTTAGTTTTGGACTACACCAATAAAATCAATGCAGATAGTACATTTGTCTCAATCTCGTCGGTAGATGAAAAACATAGATGGTAGTCCACCCCAAAATTCTAAGATATATAAGTCTATGGACATAAATATATACAAAAGAGTTAATTTACTCCTTATAAATAAATAAATAAACAAAACATTATTTTCTAAAATAACAATGAATACATTAAATTTTTTCTTAGAATAAAATGTGTGCATTCTACTCTAAATATAATGGATAAAATAAAGCTACATCTAAAATCTTTTAAAATTATTTTTAGATTTTATAATCATGATTTTGGTCTTATAAGTGCTAACAATTATATCCATATTAAAGCAAAAAATTTAAAATTTTTTCATTACATACTAATAAACTAATATGAATAATTTATTTATTTATATCATCAAATAACTTACTTATTGGTGAACAAGTTTGAATAATTTTAAATTTAATTTACTTTTATAAAGATTACATTTATGTGAACCCACACATTATGCTAGAGAAGAATTTTTAATTTATTCTATACAAGAATGTTTAATTTATTTATTGTTATTTAAAGAATGTTTTATTTACTTATTTGAGTAAACAATATTTTCATATATTTAGAGAGGGGGTATGCACTGTCCTCTTTTATAATTATAATATTATTTTTTAATTTATATTTATAAGTTATATGTTATTTTTAAATTTTTTATAAATTAATTTTAAAATATATAAATTATTTTTCCAAAGTATATAGAAAAGTTATTTATTTAAATATAAATTAATAGTAATGTATAGTTAATTAAAAATATTTTTATATAATATAAATTTACTATAATTAAAAAATTTACATGGTCTACTATTTAAATATAATATTTATGATAATGTTTTGTATAATATTAATGAAAAATATTAATTGAAGTACTTTTTCATCCAAATAATATTTCATTATACCTTTACACTCATCAACACAAAAAGAAAAAAAGATATAGCGGAGTCATATTTTATTGGAAACTATGTGACTAAGCATTGCAAATTTTGTTTTACAATGTTTTTTTTTAACTTTTAATATTTATATATTTAGGTAGAGAAAGGTCCCTTATTCTAAAAATAAGGAGATCTTATACACCAAATTGTTGCTTCCTTTGGTTGTGATCTTACATATATATTTATATATACTCTTGTTTTAGTATGCACTTTTTTTTGGTTAGTATTAAAGGAATTCAAAAAAAAAAGTGCATGAATTTTCTACGTCTACCATTATATTTTTATAATAGGCTTTGCTAGTTTTATAAAGTATAACCTCAAAATTAAAACTAATACATAAATAACATGGGAGACTAACCAAGATAAGAATGAACTCTCATTAATTTCTTAGTGAAACATGATGTATGGGTGGATCCAAAAGATTTGCTAGCTCTGTGACACTAAACCTTATAACTTCAAGTATTGTGACCCAAGAACAACCTAGGAATAAAATAAAGCATCATATCACTCACAAGAATTGAATTTAGGTGGGAGAATAACAACCATTTCTTCAAACCACCCAAACTACATCTAATAGAGAGTGTTTTGTATATTTTTTTATTACATAAGGGCACCTGCAAGAAGATGCTACCCAAATATTATGCAATGGGAGTGCATGAGCAGAAAAAAAACAAGAACGCACACACACCTATGGAGGCGCGCATGCGCTCCTGCTTCGGCAGTGGCAAACCTCCACGCCGGATTGCCAATGTGGACAACAGGAGTGCGCATGCGCTCCTAATGACATGCACACACACGTATGTGGACACGTGCGTGTGTTTTTTGCGATCGCATACAGGGACGTGCGTGCGTCCCTATGTTTAAAAAATAGTTAATAGTTTTGTTTTGTTCGTCATCATCATTTCATTGAAAATGCTTGAAAATAAAATCAAAGCAAAGTTTCACCCAAACCTATCATCATCATCATCATCATCATCATCATCATCATCATCATCATCATCATTGTTCCTCATCATCATCGTCATCCTCCTCCTCCTCCTCCTCTTCATCATCATCATCACCATCGTCGTCATCGTCGTCATCATCATCATCATCATCATCATCATCATCATCATCATCATCATCATCATCATCATCATAGTCATCATCCTCATCATCATCATCACCGTCATTGTTCATCATCATTGTCATTGTCTTCATCGTCGTCGTCGTCGTCCTCCTCCTCCTCCTCCTCATCATCCTCATAGTCATCATCCTCCTCATCTTCATCATCATCATCATCCCCATCATCATCATCATCACAGTCATCATCCTCATCATCATCATTGTCATCATCATCATTATCATCACCATCATAGTCATCATCATCCTTATCATCATAATCATCATCATAATCATCGTCATCATAGTCATATTATTTGTGATCATCATCATCATCATCATCATCATCACCATAGTCATCATCATCGTCATCATCATTTTTCACATCATTGTCTTGGTCATTATCATCATGGTCATGATCATCATCGTCTTCATCATCAACATCATCATCCTCATCATAATAATCATCATTGTCATCATTATAATCATCATCATCATAGTCATGGTCATCATCATCATCATCATCATCATAATCACCATCATTTTCATCACCATCATCATCATCATCATCCTCATCCTCATCATCATAGTCATCATCATTGTCATCCTCCTCCTCCTCCTCATCATTGTTTATCATTATCATTCCATTGCAAATGCTTGGAAATAAAATCAAAGCAAAGTTTCAACTGAAATTATCATCATCATCATCATCATTGTTCCTCATCATCATCGTCATCATCCTTATCCTCATCCTCATCCTCATCCTCATCCTCATCATCATCATCATGATCACCATCATTGTTCATCATCATTGTCATCATCATCATCATCATCCTCATCCTCATCCTCATCCTCATCAGCATCATCATCATCATCATTGTCATCATCCTCCTACTCAACATTGTCATCATCCTTATCATCACCACCACCACCACCATCATCATCATCATCATCATCATTGTTCCTCATCATCGTCATCATCATCATCATCCTCATCATCATCATCACCATTATTGTTCATCATCATAGTCATCATCAACCTCATCATGATCATCATCATTATCGTCATCAACATCATCATCCTCATCATCGTAATCATCATAATCATCGTCATCATAGTCATAGTCATCGTGATCATCATTATCATATTCATCATTGTTCCTCGTCATCAACGTCATCATCATCATCATCATCATCACCATCATTGTTCATCATCATAGTCATCATCATCCTCATCATCATCATCATCGTCGTCATCAACATCCTCATCCTCATCATTGTAATCATCATCGTAATCATCATAATCATCAGAATCATAGTCATAGTCATCATGATCGTCATCATCATCATCATCCTCATCCTCATCCTCATCATCATCATCATCATCGTCATCGCCATCATCATCATCCTCATCATCATCCTCATAGTCATCATCCTCATCATCATCATTGTCATCATCCTCCTCCTCCTCATCATCATTCCATTGCAAATGCTTGAAAATAAAATCAAAGCAAAGTTTCAACTAAACCTATCATCATCATCCTCATCACCATCATTGTTCATCATCATCGTCATCATCATCATCATCCTCATCCTTGTCATCATCATCATAGTTATCATCCTCATCATCATCATTGTCATCATCCTTATCATCATCATCACCATCATTGTTCATCATCATCTTCATCGTCGTCATCATCATCATCATCATCATCATAGTCATCATCGTCACCATCATCATTGTCATCCTCCTCCTCCTCATCATCATTGTTTATCATCATCATTCCATTGAAAATGCTTGAAAATAAAATCAAAGCAAAGTTTCAACTAAACCTATCATCATCATCATCATCATTGTCGTCGTCGTCGTCGTCATCATCATCCTCATCATCATCATCATCACCATCATCGTCATCATTGTCATCATCATCATCGTCATGCGCATCCTCATCATCATCATCATTGTCATCATCCTCATCCTCACCATCATCCTCATCATCATTGTCATCATCCTCATCCTCATCATCACCATCATTGTTCATCATCCTCATCATCCTCATCACAGTCATCATCCTCCTCCTCCTCCTCCTCCTCCTCATTATCATCATTATCCTCACCATCATAGTCATCATCATCCTCATCATCATCATCATCATCGTCATCATCATCATCATCATCATCATCATCATAGTCATCATCATTGTTCATCATCATCGTCATGGTCATCATCAACATCATCATCCTCATCATCGTAATCATCATCATCATCATCATCATAAGCATCATCATCATAGTCATAGTCATCGTGATGATGATGATGATGATCATCATCGTCATGGCCATCATCATCATCATCATCCTCATCATCATAGTCATCATCCTCATCATCATCATTGTCATCATCCTCCTCCTCCTCATCATTCCATTACAAATGCTTGAAAATAAAATCAAAACAAAGTTTTAACTTAACAGATAGACGCACGCATGTTCAAAACAATTTTTTAACTTAACAGATACATGCACGTGTGTTCAAAACAAAGTTTTAACTTAACATATGCACACATGTGAGTTTAACATGCATGCACTTAGAAGCGCGAGCGCACTTCTAGTGTGTGCGCATTACGCTTTAAACTATGCGCACGTGTGATTTAAATTTAGAATTTTGGCGGGCAAATTTTTTCCAACCTACATGGTGGATGACTTGCTTGCTTTCGTTTTAGGTTCGGGTTGCCAAACCAAGTGGTTTGGACTATCTTATGACATAAAAAATGTTTTGTACCACTTCTCCTATTTTGTGTATGATTTTGCATATGCCACGCTTGTCCACTGCCAATGAAAATTGACACACTTGTGCAACTTTGTTTGTAGATTCTGAATATGCAATTTTTATTTAAATCTATTTTTTTTTCTATTTTTTATTTAATTTTAAATGGACTAACGTCAATCTAACACAAAAGGTTAGCTATTTGCTTCGGCTATAACTTTTGATTGGCTCGCCTATTTAGAAAACGGAAAAGAACCCGCACAAGAAGACACAAAGACCTACATCCTTAAAAAAAATATCGTTCGTTGACTATGTTAAGACCAAGATGTCATGGACCAACACTCAACCTTGTCATTTTAAGGCGTCACTGACTTCCTTAATTTAATATATATATAAATATGGAAAAATAATGCTTCACTAGACACACCTGTTATCTACAACTCTATATAATTTTTTTCACAAAATTCCACCATTTGCATACCAAACGAGTGGACCAACGCAAACATATTCATTGTTTTTTGGGAAAAAAATAACATACCAACCTTAGAAGAACTTAGTTTTTTGGGATTTATACTTAGTTTCCATAAATAAAAGTTATATATTACAGAATTGTCCACGTTTCATATTCTTACGCCATATTCCAAAAATTTGTGTAGGTACCTCTAATATTGATTTTTGATATTCAGATTTCTATTTTCCTAGAAGCCCATTGCTACTAACGCATCATAAGTGACCAGCATTAGCTTGCACCAGCCCATAAATTTTTAAATTTGTTTTCTAATTAAATTTAAAAAATAAATAAAATTAAAAATATATTTTGATTATTAAAATATCTTTGAAATCATAATATTAAAACTTTTTCTAATTTCTTAATTTTAAAATTATATAAAAATTCATTTAAAAAAATCAATTTGATTATTCCACACCCTTTCTTTGACATTATTCAAAGCTTTATGTAGTTTGTTAATTTAAAATTTATATAAAAAAATCATTCAAAATAGGAAATTAATGTAAACACTTTGTTATCTACACCATTTCTATTAAATAGATTATAATTTATATTTACCGACTTGCATCCCTACATCGAGATACATTATGTTTTGTAAGAAAATTAAGTTACCACACTTAACAAAACACAATTTTTGTGGAAGATGTTAAATTTTCAATTTTAAAGGCCATGAATGTTTGATTATTTGCAATGGATCTCTTTGATACATTATGTTTTGTAAGAAAATTAAGTTACCACACTTAACAAAACACAATTTTCGTGGAAGATGTTAAATTTTCAATTTTAATGGCCATGAATGTTTGATTATTTGCTATGGATCTCTTTGATAGGTATTTAATTTCAGTTTGTAAGTTTTTGTGGTGAGGTGAGTTAATGTAGGATTTATCCTGAAATTTCGTACTAGTCATTTTGTAAGTTGATTTTTTGATTCCGAATCAAGAACCATCATCAGAATTCTTGATTTGGAATCCAAACTTCGACTTATAAAATGACTACTGAGATATTTAATCGTTTACTTGATTATTTGCTATGGATCTCCTTGATAGATATTTAATTGTTTGAATGATTGAAAAAAATGTTGAACTGCGTGCTTAATGATGGTATTGGTAAGTACAGTAAGCGAACAAGATTTCTTCGATTCCATCGTTTTAGTCAATACAATGAGTGTAGCCACATAAATGTAGTCTCTATATTGGAAGTTCCAGGGATGGAATTTGATGGGTAAATGCCTGTCATGGGTCAATTTACCCGTCAAATACAACACAGACCATCAAAATCTGGCTTAGAATATAGAAAACGTTTCAGATTTTGATTGTTACTCGCAATTTTGACGGGTGTTCGCCATTTGAAATTCCTACCCTGATTGGAACATCCTTAAAATTCGGTTATTCTTTGAATCCAAGAACCATTATCAATGCTATCTGGTTGATTTTAAGTTTCCTAAAATCATATAATGGCTTGAATTTTGGTTGATTTTAAGTTTCCTAAAACCATATCATGGTTTGAATTTTGTAATGTATTTATGTATGGGTTACTCTTGGAATCCAATAACCATTATCAATGCCATCGGTTTTATTTTAAGTTTTTTAAAATTATATGATTGAATTTTGGTTGAATTTTGTAATGTATTTATGTAATATGGGTTACTTTTAGAATCAAATAACCATTATCAATGCCATCGGTTTTATTTTAAGTTTTTTTTATATAAATTATATGATTGTTTAAATTTTGTAATGCATTTATATATCTATATATCACAATCATTAAATTTATGGTTGGTGAATTATTGATAAACTAAAAGTTAAGTATTATGAAATGATAAGTTATAAGTTATTTATGCATTCATCTATTAACTATGAGGTATCAGTGCATTCATTCATTAGCTATTAGTTATCCATTTATCAATCGTTAATTATTTTTTATATATATATTTAAGTTGATAGGCATTTATATGTGATATTTTGGGGATGGACTTGCTTGAGCGGATCATCAAGATCCACCAAAACATGGCAAGTGTATGACCGGGATGATTTCTGATATTTTAACAATTGTGTTTAAATGTTGTTATGGAAATGGCGTCCACATGTGGCTGATCACGGGTGATTGTAGTTTACGCTACAATGTGGCAGGATGGATCCCTTCTGGGTGGTGGATGTTACGCCCACTAATGCAGCTTCAACCTCTATTCATTCAGTTGCCGTAACTATAATCCATCACAACAGGCTTTGTTCATTCATTTGCCGTAATAATCACGATTATTTTCAGGAAGATTTTGCTTCAATTTTGTCATCTAGTGGCCATGATCAACGGGATCAAGACTCTGAAAGAAATAAACATTATCTCTATTGTTTGTCGGGGTAATTTATTCTCCCTCTGCAGGTATTACCGATATTATGTGCTCTGAGCAGAGATTCCATATAACTTTGATCTATCTTTCTTTAGAATCCCATGGCGGCTTTCTCTAACGAGTAAAACTGTATTGCAGGATTGCAGCTTTTATGCAGGTGGTTGATTGTAGCCACAGGAAAAAATGCGGAGCCCATTGTCTGATATATCAAAGGAATGGAGAATTTTAATGGATAGATCATGCATGCCAACGATTACAAAAGCGGGGCTGCTTTTCATAGAAAGAATGTTTTAGTTGTTGGCTGTGCTAATTCTGGCATGGAAATTAGCTTATCTGAAAGAAATAAACGTTATCTCTGTTGTTTGCTAAGGTAATTTCTTCGCCCTCTGAAGGTATTACCGATATTATGTGCTCTGAGCAGAGAAGCCATATAAATTTGATCTATCTTTCTTTAGAATCCCATGGTGACTTTCTCTAATGAGTAAAACTGTATTGCAGGATGATGCAGCAGCACCATTGCTATGTGCGGGAATAACTGTATACAGCCCCATGAAATACCTCCAAATGACAGAACCTAGAAAATCCCTTGGTGTTGTGGGGCTGGGCGGTTTGGGACACATGGCTTTCAAACTTGGCAAAGCTTTTGGACTGCAAGCAACAATGATCAGTACATCACCCAAGAAGGAAAAGGAAGCCAGAGAGGATTTGGGGGCAGACCACTTTATCATCAGCAAAGATGAGAGACAGATGCAGGAAGCAACAAAGTCCCTGGATTTCATAATTGACACTATCTCTGCTGATCATCCCATGCAGCCTCTCATCAATTTATTGAAAGTCAATGGGAAAATAGTTTTGGTTGGTTTGCCTGAAAATCCTCTTTCTTTTCATGCTGCAGCCATCATATCTGGCAAGTCCTTCTTGCTGCACCTTCCTTTCTGCATGTTATGTGATGTGATTCATTTAATCTTACTCTATGTTATGCGATGCGATTCATGGTATATGGATCGACGCTTCATTTCCACTTCATTTCTTTTCTTTTTCTGTGTGATTAAGTGACTGGTTTTCTTTTTTGGGTGTTTACAGGTCGGCGATTTGTCGGGGGAAATTCGATTGGAGGAATCAAGGAAACACAAGAGATATTGAATTTTTGTGTAGAGCATAACATATCTTGCATGATTGAAAACATTCCAATTGATTACGTGAGCACAACAATGGAATTATTAGTGAAGGGAGATGTGAAGTACCGTTTTGTAATCAATGTTGCTGGAAGCTATTCAACTCCAACGACGAACTGAGATTTAGATGATGCTATTAATTTCTTTTTTTTGAATATCTTTCCAGCGGTAGGTGATAGGTATTGCGGGCGTGTTTTTATATGTTACAGCTACAACTGTGATTATCATACGGAGGATTTTATATTGCATAAATCTCTGATACAATTTTACCATGATTTTAATAATTTAGGGTTCTAATACTTTACCTGCAAATCATCACATTTCAGTCCCAATAAATTACTAGAGAATTCATATGGGATCAATGTACATGGTACCTTTAAAAGTTTATCGTTTCAACTGGGACAAAGGTTCAAAATTTTATCTGATTTGCCTCATTAGCACATTTCAAATGATCGATCCAGTTTAACATATTTAGCTTAATATATTTGATACTTTATTAAGAAGTTGCCTAAAAATAATAATTGTTTTTTGTAGAAAAATATATCGAAAAACAAAACAACAAAAAAAAAGGCAAAAATTAGGTCAATTTTTGCTAGTCAATGCAAAGGTAATTGCACCAGCTATCCTCCAACTTATACTGCCATGATCGATAGTAGAAGCAATCAGTCTCTTACAGATATGAGATGGTGGTACAACTTTTTGTTGCAGTTGGTGTTACATCTAGTCTAGATCCATGTCTTATAGTCATTTTATCATACGTAACTCAGATTATCCATATTACCCGTGCTTAATTAGTGTGATTGTGTTGGACAACCCACTTTCACCGTTTATTGCCCGATCTTAAATTGACCCACGTCATCTTGAGCTTTTGTTGGCCCGTATTTATTCTCACCAATAAACTAAGCAACTGAGCCACAACTCTTTGGTTAATTTTTTTCTCTTTCACTTCCAAAATAACAAAAAAAATGATGTAGTTTTTTCGCCCACAAAAATTAAGAAAAATATCAAGAATTTTTGGAAGAGAGTAAAGTGCATCGAAAAAATGAATCTCTTTTGGAAAAGTTATTTCATTTTCAAAATATGGTTTTTTATGTAACAAAAATTCTGTCTATTCAAAGTGAAGAATATTGAAGTGCCTCAAATCAAGTAATATTGAAGGATTTAGATTATGTCCCATGAATGTTCGTGATGGTTAACAAATTTTTAATTATTCTTTGAAAATGATTTAAAATATTTGTAAAAAAGAAATAAAATTCCTATCTTCATTTAGTTTTTTTTAAAATTAATCAAAGAAAAATGAACTTCCAACTTTGAATTTGGAATTGAATAATTAAGCAATAATCTGGTTTTCTTTCAAGTTGTTACCCAGGATTTCAAATGTGGGGAACATGCAACCTATTTTAAAATGTCACTGTTACTTAATTTAAACCACACGACCTAATGAGTAGTACAACTAATTATGACCACACAATATGTGGTTCGTAGTGCGAATAAAAGGATAAGTTCACACATGGCAATATGGAAACCATGAAGGTTAGATGCCAGGTCAATTTCATCTCGAAGGTCACGTGTTTTAGATGCAACTAGAAGATATCATATAGAGGAGGGTGATGAAAAGTGATGAGCATTGATCAAATTCAAAGGTTTGGTCATAATTTCACTTTAAAAGGTAGTATATATTTATGCAATTCTTTATGATGAAGTTTGAAAAAAAAAATATTTCATTGATAATAATGAAGTATTGATCGTGTTATAATTTCATTTAAAATAATATTATACAAATTTTTATTTAAAATAATAAATTAAATTAAAATATTATATTTTTAACCAAATTTATGCAAAATATACTTTACCTTGAATTAAACAAACATTTAACCAATAATGATTTAATAATTTTGTTTACTTAAGTATGTTACAAGGTTCAACTTGTTTTTACAAAAATAAAACTCTGTGATTTATAGTCATTATCTCACTGTAGCCAACAAAACAGTGTGATCTATAGTCATTATCTCATTGTAGCCAACAAAACTACTTACAACTTAGAAAATTGATTGTGGCAATGCTAGCATGACGAATTAAAAGATATAATGAATATTGAAAATCTTAACCGTGAATGGACATTTACAATCAAGGAAATAAGCATATAAACTTCCCAAAATACAGTTTGTTATTTATGATGTCCATAATCTCTTGATACTACAAACTAGTCTTTTGCATAATCTCACTGCATTACTTTTATGATAAATTAGTCGTAACTACACTTGTGTATACCTTTCATTCGTGTGCACTTTAAGAAAAATGAATTCCTTATTTCCTATAAGCTTTTGATGTTACATATAACTTTACTTCACCATGTTTCCTCTTCAACATCCTTAGCTCATATTATTGATACCACATTAATAATGTAATAGTGGGCGTTTAATAAGCGTTATGTCACATTGTGACGTTTATCACAGGTTATGTTACATTAGCGACATTCATCAAGGGTTATGTCACATTGTGATATTTGTCAAGGGTTATGTCACATTGCGATAATGCCCAAGATGTGACTCATTAATAATGTGTCTTTAAATGTTTAAAAAATTTCTTGAACAATTTTATTGATATATGTTGTTTGACAAAAGAAATGGTTTAAACCATCCACATTCTACATAGTAATGTAGAATGTTATGTCGCATTGTGATGTTTATCAAGGTTTACATTTCATTGTGACGTTATCAAGTGTTATATCACATTACGATGTTAAGCCATTGTTTATTATAGTTTTTGGTCGATATATGTTAAAACAATCAAAGATGTGACACATTAATAATGCGATAGTGGGTGTTAAAAGAGAGTTATGTCGCATTGTGATGTTTATCACAGGTAATGTCCACATTCTACATAGTAATGTAGAATGTTATGTCGCATTGTGATGTTTATCAAGGTTTACATTTCATTGCGATGTTATCAAGTGTTATATCACATTACGATGTTAATCCATGGTTTATTATAGTTTTTGGTTGGCATATGTTAAAACAATCAAACATGTGACAGATTAATAATGCGATAGTGGGTGTTAAAAAAGAGTTATGTCGCATTGTGACGTTTATCACAGGCAATGTCCACATTCTACATAGTAATGTAGAATGTTATGTCACATTGTGATGTTTATCAAGGTTTACATTTCACTGTGACGTTATCAAGTGCTATATCACATTACGACGTTAAGCCATGGTTTGTTATAGTGTTTGGTTGGTATATGTTAAAACAACCAAAGATGTGACACATTAATAATGTGATAGTATAAACTATTATAATAAATAAGAAAAACATTATTATTACGTGAATTGTTTCCTAATATTAATAAATATCTCCAAACTATATGAGATTTATATCCAATAGTAATAAATTAATACGTCTTATTAATTGTAATATTGGGACAAATTATTTAAATGATATCATGTAATTAATTACAAATGAAAACTATTGCATATAGAGCTAGACCCAACTATGAAAAAAACTTACAATTCAACATTACAATGAATTACATAATCTCACAAAACCCATTACGGAACAATTTGATAATGCAAGATGACAATTACACAGCTTTTGTACTATTATAATCTAATAAAACCTTTCACCAACATATTATATTTTGATTAAAAATCCTAACGTTGCGATGTGACATTTTCAAGGAAGATTATCATAACCATTTGTCAACCTCGCACGCCGTATTTGAATTCTTGCATTCCCCAATGTCTTTGTCACATTGTGAAATTAAACAAAGGGTATGTCACATTGTCACAATTTGGCTCAGAATTTAATGTCACATCTTCGTATGTTCGGTGACACAATACGTACTATAGATAAAAACATTGGTTGTGTCGCATTGTGATGTTGATCATCTACATTCTAATAATAAAGAACATATCTTGACTTGGTACATCAATAATATGTTATGGAACATATCTTGACTTGGTACATCAATAATATGTTTATCAGGGTTTATGTTTCATTGCAATGCTATCGAGGGTTATATCACATTACAACATTAAGCCATGGTTTGTTACAGTGTTTGGTTGGTATATGTCAACACAACTAGAGATGTGAGATGTGACACATTAATAATGTGATAGTGGGCGTTTAATAAGCATTATGTTGCATTGTGATGTTTATCACATGTTATGTTACATTAGCGATATTCATCAAGGGTTGTGTCACGTTGTGATATTTGTCAAGGGTTATGTTACATTGTGATAATGCCCAAGATTTGACACATTAATAATGTCTCTTTGGATGTTTAGAAAATTTCTTTAAGAATTTTCTTGATATAGATATAGTCGTTTGACAAAAGAAATGGCTTAAACTATCCACATTCTACATAGTAATGTAGAATGTTATGTTTCATTGTGATGTTTATCAAGGTTTACGTTTCACTACAATGTTAATAATGTGTCTTTGGATGTTTAGAAAATTTCTCTAAGAATTTTTTTGAAATATATATATATAT
>LPNX010347752.1:72545-94590 GCA_001517045.1 Pseudotsuga menziesii
TAATAATGTAATAGTGGGCATTTAATAAGCATTATGTCACATTGTGACGTTTATCATAGGTTATGTATCATTACATGAATCAAAATATTTTAAGTATATTATGTTTTATATTAATTAAATAATATGGTAATAAATATATTAAATATTAAATATTATATATTATAATTAAATAAACAATATTATTTTATAATCAATTAAATTATTAGTTTATCATTATTAACAATTAACATAACATAACATTCATTCATTCATCTCCATGTTGCAGTCCAATCTAAAATAACATAACAATTAGACAACTTTTGCACTATTAGAATCTAATAAAACTTTTCAACAACATATTAAATTTTGATTAAAATTTCTAACATTGCAGTGCAAAATTTCCAAGGAAGATTATCAAATTCTCACAATACCACATGGTTATTTTATGTTATTATATTATCGTCATTAATTTATTTTTAATATATTTATAATTGCAACAAATTACCTTAAGCAACACAACCATATTGAATCGTAACCAATGTGGTATGTAGCAAAGACACATAAACCACCATGAACATTGCATCCTAACATAATCAGAACTATAATTGTTTCTTGTGTGACAAAAATCCGGTAAACTAGGGATGAATGATGTAATTTATCATAACCCTTTGTGAAAATCCTACATAGTATTTGAATGCTTGCATTCCCCAATGTATTTGTCACGTTATGAAATTAAACAAAGGCTATGTCACATTGTCATAGTTTGCAAGGGTTTCATGTCACATCTTCGTATGTTTTGCGACACAATACATACTATAGAGAAAAACGTTGGTTATGTCACATTGTGACGTTGATCATCTTCATTCTAATAATAATGAACATAGGTTGACTTGGTACATCAATAACATGGTATGGAACATTATGAATTTGTGATGATATATGTTATTAGGTTAGTTTATAACATGTGAATAATAAATATTGGATATAATTAACTTCATGATATATTTTTCATATATACTATAGGGAAGAACATTGTATTAATAATATTTTAAGTATATTATGTTTTATATTAATTAAATAATATGGTAATAAATATATTAAATATTATTTATTATATATTATAATTAAATAAACAATATTATTTCTATTAATACTTTGTAGATATGTTTATGCGCTCACAATTTACTAGCAACAACCACATTAAATTAATTAATGTGTCTAAATAAGCTATGCACATACTTTTTATATTAATGTTTTTCCCTATAGTATGTGCTTAAATTTACGCCTATCAACTTATTGAGACACATTAATTAATTTAATGTGGTTGTTGCTAGTTTTTATCTATCTCATTAATTTAGTTATTTGTGATGAAGTGTTGGTTATCCATTTATCAACTACTAGTTATGCGCCCACTAGTTATCCATTACTAATTATTTTTTATATTTTATTTATAACTATTTATTTTGAATTTTAAACTCTTGCCATAAAATCAATGTAAACAATACAGTTATATCATCCTAATGCAATAGTTGAAAAGCATAAAACCTAGTTCACCTCACATTCTAAAATTGCATTCTTAATCATCCATAATGAAAACCTAATCAATTAAAACCTTTTTTAAACTGAATCGTGACCAAGTAACATGGATTTCTAAAATATAATA
Organism: Pseudotsuga menziesii; assembly: GCA_001517045.1. Lineage (NCBI taxonomy): Eukaryota > Viridiplantae > Streptophyta > Pinopsida > Pinales > Pinaceae > Pseudotsuga > Pseudotsuga menziesii. Next base: position 74,188 of record LPNX010347752.1, read on the forward strand.
TTTGTCGGAAGTTCATGGGCAATGAAAGAAAACTGAATTTATGTCACACTTTTTGGAGATCAGGCTAGCCTCTGCACATACACACACATTTCTCACATACAATAGTAGTGGGATGCTCATAGACATTGCGAAGGAGACTGACCTTATATCACACTCTACGGGGATCAGCTTATGCATTACATATATATATATATATATCGAATGAACTAAATCGCATGACACATATTGAACCTATATCTTCTGGCAGGGAGGAAGGTCAGGTGGAGGAGGAAGTAGTGATTGGGACGGTCCTTTGCCATTTTTCACAATCCAAGCCATATTCAGTCCCCACGATGTGTGAACTTCTAAATGGCAGTGCATGAACCAGACACCTGAACCAACCAGCATATAACTGTTACCTTATCATTCTTGTGCCTTAATGTGATATGCTTGTTTAACACACATTTTTTTATAAAAATATATACATCCTATCATTCGAGTTTAGAGTATGAGACAATTACCTGGATTGTCAGCTCTGAATCTTAAGGCCACCCAGCCACCTGCTGGCACTCCAGCGGTGTTTCTTTCCACAGGGTCAACCAGGTTAAATTTTGTGGAATCTTGTGTTTCATTGTAATTTCCAAACCCTTGGCCTATGACGAAGAAATTGAAGCCATGCAAATGGAGAGGATGTCTCTCAGCACCTGCGATGCTGGTGTCCTGCAGAACCAGCTGGACAGTGGTGTTGAAGGGGAGGACTTTCACCTTTGTTCCGTTCATGGGAGTTGTGACGTTTTTGGGAGGATTTCCTGTGTAGTTGAATGGGAATAGAGGCTTATCTGGGAAATTGGTCTTATAAACTCCCTTCATTTTGCCTATGTAATGTGATTGCAGAAGAGCAATGGAGGGCATAACAAAGGAAATATTGTTAATGGATGCAGTAAATTTGGTTCCATTGACTCCCTGGCATTTCTGACCCTTTGGACATGGATTCAATCCATGACCCACTGTGAAATAGAACTTTCTGTCTACTGTCTATGGAACCAATGCTGGGTACTGTGCACTGGCTAAGCTTTTGATCTTTAGGGTAAAGTTGGTGGCAAAAGCAGTATCGTTAAAGAGTGGGAGCTTTGGAAGGATAATATTGCTAAAATTAGAAGAAGAATTTAGATGAGACGTGTTAAAATGGACGTTTTTAGAGTAGCTCAGAATCCCTGCAAGAGTGGTGTTATCGAATGTGCCTTGACCTGTCACATATGGAGTAGCTACTAAGAAAAATTGTTTACCCTTGTAGTCGGAAGCAGAAGCAGTTAGCAAGACGTTGGTCGTCTGGCCAGGCGCTATCATAATGGTGTCTGTCCTCACAGGCTTGGTATAGACAGCATCCACCTCCACCACAGTCATGGTATGGTTGGCGATGGCCAGGAACATTTCATCATTGAGAGAAGTATTAATTATTTGAAGAAGATATGTCTTCCCAGGATCAACGTTCAGAATAAATGTATCTGCATTTCACATGATCGCCTCTGTTTTGTCAGGTGTCGAAATGAAAAACAGATGAAACTAGATTGTATTTACACATTATATATAACTTGGAACTAGTTAGAACAAATTCAAATTCACATTAAGCTATTATGTTACATCACATAGAACAGTACAAGGCAGGACATTCAAACAAGTTGTCAACACAAACCACCTTTTATATGAGTATAAGTCATATCAATATTAAATTTTGGTACCTTAAAATTAGGTTTCTCATGTAAATACAAAACAAAGTTAGCAAACTTTGTATGGATCCTACCAAAAGAAATTTCTTGGTTTTTATAGATTTAGTGTATTTCAATTTTTTAGGTTTCGGTTTATGGAAAACACATGAAATTTGTTTGTTGTACAACTTAGAACCATGGAAAAGATCATGACGGAATTATGATCACTGTGAAAACATGAAAAACCCATGATCTCCACCAAAATGGTTTGAAAAACCATTCCTTAAAATTACTATATTTTGAAAAAAACGCTTGAATTCTGTACTTGTAATTTGTTGACCTAAGAGACCTATAAACATTTTGATATATTGAATCTAGATATTGTATCAGATGCATGTGACATAATACTAGACCTAATGTGTGTCAAAGTGTATTATTAGCTTCATAAATTGGAAATCAAACCATTAATGGCTGAGCAGTTCTAGAGAGGCCCAGTATGTCCATTGATACTGTAGCAATCAGAAACGTTAGGACCACCTCCAGTTTGCAAAGCCTGATTGATGACTTTCTCAGTATATGAATTCCACCATTCTCCTACGATATATAATTCAGACAAACAATCAATGAAGTCTATAAGAAATCATTGATAAACCAAGCTGAAGTTCGAAAATAATGAAAACAAGTCTATAAGAAAATATTGGTGAATGAATGACATAAATGTATATAGTCATGTCTACCGATAATCATAGGGACTTCTTTGTCTGGCTTTTGAAATGGATAAGAAACATGACGTTTAGGATAGATGATGAAGGCGCCATATACACTCGCTCTTATCCAAGAGATGTGAGCGTGCCACCAGAGAGTTCCCCTCTGTCCTGTCACAGTGAAGTTATAAACGTAAGTCTGTCCTGTTTGAATTGGGCATTGAGTTATGTAAGCAGGGCCATCTTCCCATCCAGATCTCAGTTGTCGAATTCCATGCCTGCAAATAACAAATAATTAGAATCAACTCCACCAACATTACTCAACTCTCTTGAGTTTAGATTATGCGTTGCTACGTTAAATTAAATTGGTTGTAAAGGTTTTTAATCAAAATACTAGATAGATAAAAGAAAAAAGTCATGTTTTGGGAAGAAACTTGATTCACATAGTTAAAGTTCTATATGGTAGGAGATTGAATTCACTGAACAGTTCACTTCTTTCTTCTTTACAAAGAAAGGAAAAACATGGACAAATAACAATGGAAAATGGGGTTCGATTATTTGTATGTATACCAGTGAATTGTGATATTGTCTTTGACATGATTTTGAACTTTGATGATGACCCTATCTCCCTCACGAAGGACTATCATATGTCCAGGAGATTTCCCATTGACTGTAATCAATGGCTTTGTGTTGCAGAGACGAGTAACGTTCTTCAGCCTCACCTACAGGCACAACCATTCACATTGAAAAACTAAACAAAACATGAAAAATCTAAATGAATAAATAAATAGACCTGATCCTCCAAGTAGTGAAACTCATGGTGATAATGATAAACATATAATGATTGTATCAGTATCTCACATGGAATGAGTAATGCCTGGTCGTTTTCCCTGAAACAAACTGAACCAAAAGTAGTACAACAAGTAACTGAATGATCATCTTTCTTCCGTACTCTTCTGATCTGGCCATGGCCATCATCATGATAATTTGTGTGAATGAATCAGCTGACTTATGTCTGTCACTGATCTCAGATGGATGACAACAGCTGAAATGGAACAGATATAAATATAGTTACTGAAACGTATACAAGAGACTTTATTTTTCTCATTGGTAAGCTAATGGAGTAGAGTACAAGTCAAATGGAAGTATGACACAGACAACAAACGAGTCCATGACAGACAGCAACAATTTTAAATTCCTTTTTACAATGTGTAGCTGTACCAAACTCCATGATTGTCGTTAATTGTAAGCATATCTTAGGTGGCCTAGCTTTCTTTTCAATCGAATCTTTAGTCATGTTTCAACGACCACATTTCATATCTCATTTTCCATTGTTGAAAAGTGATTCCGTTATGTTTGTGTGCACACGTTTCCGTTTCTCTTCTGGATCATGCAAAGTTTGTTTAATTAGGATGTTTACGTTTCGCCTTATAGTTTAATATTTCACAAAGTTCGTATAATTAGGATGTTTACGTTCACCTTATAATTTAATATTTCACAAAGAAGACGGTCCCTCCAGACATCAAAGTTTGTTTAATTAGGATGTAAAATTCATTTTATGTTGGTAGCTGAAACCTCGGTGGAGACATCGGATCCATATATGCATCTGATCCACCTTGAAATTTTCAGAAGTAAGCCATGAACAGCCTCCAAATCTTTTCGAACGTTGGTAGATCGTTTATGATCTTCCAATGGGCGAGGTAAAGAATCATTCTTTATTCGAATGACAGAGAAGGTATTCGAAGTTAAAGCTTGGTTACTTGAACAACTAGCAACCATTCAACTGAGGAATGAAAGAGATCTTCTACTAATGTGGGTCCATGTTCTAGTGTTACCTATCGAATAGGATAAAAGAAATCTAAAACGCCCAGCGGGCGATATTTTTTTATAAAACCTTCTCAAAATTGTTTTTAGTTATTTTTTTTAAATTAAATAATTGATTTTAAACTGTTTGTATTAGATTAATTAGCATATTTACATTGTTTGTGGTTAGATTACATCCATAAAGATTAAATGGTTGAGAAATAGTAATAAAATAAAAGACTGATTGAATTTTTTATTCTTTATATTTTTTTAGTTAAACTGGTTGAATTTTAAGTTATCTATACCTATATACATGTTATCACCAATATTCTTTATCAACTACAACTTTTATATATAGTTATTTATTTAGAATTTTGAATTACTACCACAAAATCAAATTCAACACTACAAATTGAAAAGGTTTTAATTAACTCATATATCCCTCCATTACCTATTAACTACATGAGAAACAAATATATTTAAATCCATAGAACATGTTTATACATTTCAACAAGCTGCCACATAAACTCTTCCAATGGAAAGTGTGTCTCACTTCGTTGCTAGACAAAATTATCTTGCATTAGTTCTTAGTGAAAATTAGTGAACGTTCATGGTATCGATTATGAATGATAGTCTAGTGTATATATTTCACAAAACAAGGCACATTTTACGAGATTTATATATAATATTTCTTTCTTTCGAGGGGTTGTTATTTTGTGAAAGATAATTGTTCAAATAAAAATAAAAATAAACATGAGATAGGATTTAATACATAAATTTTACTTAATTTTATTGAATAATTTGATGATTACAATGCATTGTGATTTTAATATATAAAATGTACTTTGTTGTTATCAATTCAACTTATTTTAATAATATCTCAACTATATATCAAATTGTGAGACAAAGTTTTAGATAATCTTTCAATTCCAATTAAGTCTTCAATAATATTTCACAATTAACAAAATACAATTATGAAAAAATCTCACAAATAAGTGTTACTCTAACAATTATTCTCTCATATCCCTAGGGATTTTGTAAGACTAAATTCTAGATAATCTCTCAATTCCAACTAATTTTTCAATAATATTTCACAATTAACAAAATACAATTATGAAAGAATCTCACAAATAAGAGTTACTCTAACAATTGTAAGGTAGCAAGTAATTCTCTTCATTCTCTCAATTCAACTTTTGATTCACGTTTGATCTTAAGAGAGATTCTAGAAAGCTTGAAGAAGCAAAGTGTTAATAAAATGGATAATGCATTTAAGTGGTATTTTGATTTAAGGAAAAGACTAGCTTTAAAGATGGATTTTTTTTGGAAAGACATCTTAGTGAATCTTATATATTATTCCTTTCATAATGTGAAGGTGAAGAGATGCCTAACTACTATGTTCCAAGCCTTAGATATGCATTATGCTTAGTATAGACTTTGGGACATATGTTTGAATTTTTAAGCTAATTATCTTCCATGCATTCATTAATTTAACTCACCATAAATGTCCATATGTGATTGTTCACATTATGGGAATTTGGAGCTCTAAAACAAGGCTCCTAAGAGTTATAATAAAATATTATGAGTTAGTTATTTTGTTAGGTAAATTTACAACTCATCTCTTGCACTAAAATATATGTAACTAAGTATAGTTAGTTAAGTTAAAATGAAAAGTTGTCAAGAAATCCAATTAATAAAAATGATTTAATGACGTGACTAAAAATTTAAAAAGATGTTGCTAAAAAAGTCACATTAATTTGAAGTGTCCTTAAATTAATACCTTTGTTAAACAATTAATATATTAAAATAAAATATAAACATAAATTCATAATTCATACATTTTTTACTATATGATATATTATTAACTAGCAACAACCATATTACTAAGATTAATATGTTCGAAGAGAGGTATATGTTTGATTATTGATAATGTTTTTTTTACGAAAGAATGTTTCAATTACTTGTATCTAATAGTTAAGCTAATATGACAACCACTTAATTTATGGATGTTAAGTTCATAGTTCAAGTTAGACTCATAGTTGTATCATCATTGGAGTTAAGCTAATAGTTGTATCTAATAGTTAATTTAAAAGTTAATATAAAGCTTAGACTAAGCCTTATGCACATTCATTCGAATCCCAAGTGCTAGATGGAGTTCAAATGTCAAATAAGTTGCACATTACCTAAGTGATTGTTCTTAGTGTGTGGTTTCACTACAATCAAGGTCAACTTCTCATGGTAAGAGATCGAGTTCATCTAAATTTAGTTTAATAGTTGTATCTATAATGTCCCTAAAATTTGTAAAACAAAACAAAATAAATTGTGTAAGGTCAATAACACTACCAAGATCTAAGGGACATCTATAGTTATCTTCAACATTGTATAAGCCTAAGAGGAATAATACTTGTATTCATGTCCTAGATTTTCTCTTGTAGGTTAGTATATGGTGTTCTATTTGCTTACTATGGTATTTACTGTCGTTTATTGGTATATGATGTTTCTTGTATATTTATATCATTTATTTGTTTCATACCGGTTTATACTGTATGTTTTAAATATGTAACATAATCTTGTTTACAAAAATGACGAGGCTAACTTACCTCTGCTTCTAAAGGGAAAGAGTGGTTGGACTTACATACGACTCAATCACAAAGGTAAGAAAGATTCCTATAGCTTGGGATTACTTAGTTCATTATGAACTAATTCTTGAGGTATCTGTTGTTTTCCAGGTTCTATGTAGATGGATCTATACAGAGCGTATGTTCTAAAGAAAGGACAAGTCCTAGCAAACAAAGGTTCTAAACCCTAAAAAACTAAGTGTTAAGTGCTTGGAGTAAAACATAACCAATTTAAACAAGAGAAAAGGACTATAGGGAAAGGGTAAAAATTGAATCCTTAGTGGAAATTGGTTGCTACATTTAAGATGGGCCATGTGATGGCATCGTGGCTCTCTCCACGCTGGAGCAGGATTGAAACCATCTCCAGGGTTTCGAAAACCCTCCTTTGCATGTTAGAGCAGGTGAGGGAGTGAGATTCCTAGTTGGGGTTTTGCTCGTAGAGCGTGGATAAAGGAGTCACAAGTTTAGCTAAGATACTCAGGTATGCGTTCATTCCCTATGGTTTACATTTCTTCCTCTATTCATTTTAATAATTGTTTGGAGCATGCTCTTATGTATGTCTAGTTTTTGTGGCAGGTTCATCTTGGAGCAGCTTTTGATTGTGGGAAGGGATAGACTGTTAAGCCACAACATTGTAAGCCCATGCACAAGGTTCTAGCCTCTAGTTATTGTTCTATGTTTTGAAAGGATACAAGTATGCTCTGTTTGTAGTTTTAATATCTTCCATTTAGAGTTTGCAAGGGTTAAATGTAATTGTAGTTTTTTTCATACGTTGGTTAAAATCGTAATGTAATGTCAACTGTGGGTGAAATGCTACCTAAATAAAACCCTATTTCTAGAATTCCATGATTGTATCATTGTTATGGATACTCTGTATTCATTTTGAGTTTAAATGTTGATAATTAGTAAAAGAGGTTGTAAATGGTGGGCTTAGTCATTGCGTTTTGATGTCTTGATCTCTGTATAATTCTATGAGGTTAATATCTGTGTTTAAATGGGTTTCTCTGTGTATTTAAGAGAATGTCCAGCAAATGTAGTTTTATTTCTTAAATTTATTTAGGAAAATGATACAAGGGGCACTGTATTTTTGTTACAAGGGAAGGGTTCTGTGTTAGCAGTGCCATTGCCAACAATGGCACTATGGGTAATACTATTTTTATTTATTACTTATGTGTGAATTCTGTTGTGTATTTTGCTTCAATCTAGAAGCATGGGAAAATCCCTAACTCTACTCTTTATTTAAATTTTTTAGTGTGGCTTAATACATTTATAAGCCAATGCTAAAAGCATGGCCCTTCCTTCTTCAGGGTGGCTAGAAACATGACCCTATGGGTTTTGATGGTGTCATTATACCCTAGCTAAGTTTAATTAATGGTTTAAGTAATAGTCTAAATCTCTTTAAAGTTTTACACATGCTTATAATCAATGCTTATGGGAATCTATGGTTATTGGTTTATCATTATTTTATTTTATTTCCTTTAAAAGAATAAGAAGGCTTCCAGCCAATGCTTATGGGATTCGATAGTTGTGGGTCATCGTTATTTTATGTATGACTTAAACATGCTCTAGTCAACGCTTAAGGGATTCGATAGTTGATTGGTTATGGTGATACCTTGGTTCACATAACTAGATGGATGCATATTTTTATTTAATTCTTTTTAATGGGTTAAGAATACTTGCAGCCAATGTTATGTGTAATTTATAGAGTTGAAATCGTAAATTCAGGAAATGTTGATTTATGTAGTCTTGGACTCCAAGGGATTCAATCCCTTGTCCAATACATTGTTTTATTATTGGCTTGTCAATTGTTATTTAATTGATAGTTTATTTATTTGGTTATATTGGTAAATATCTGTGTCTCTTAAATGTTAGTTAAACATTGGATGTATTTGTAATCCTTTGTGGATCATCTAAAATCTTATGCTAAGTATTTTTATCTTTAAATCTAATTTTATAATCTTGTGTGAGGATTTGTACAAATGTTGAGTTTATAATTTAGTTTTGATATCAGAGCTCCAACACTAGCTTTGCTTGACCAGAGCGAATACTTGTTTGGAAATTAACTCTGTCCTATCTTGATAAAATGCTTAAATAGCTATTTGGTGTTATTTCTAGTATAAAGGGATTCTATGTGTGGATTCAATGTTGTTTATAAAGTTTTGGAAATGGTTTATCATAATTTTCATAATGGATTAATGTTAGAATCTATTCTAAGCCCTTAGACATTTATAGAAGCTTTGAAAATAATTTATCATAGAACTTATAATAAATTAACCTTAGATTCTATCCTAAACTATAAATCCTTTAAAAACATTTATTTAAGTTGATGAAGGATGATTTACAGCTTCCAATACAAATCTTAATATTTTTAATCTCAGTCTATAAACATAATTAAAAATAGAAATAAATCTAGAATGGAGAAGGACCTCTTACCTACACTTGAGCAGCTTGTAAGGGCTTTATCACCCTGCACAATTCAACATACAAGATTAATAAGACACACTCTATTTATGACCTGAAGAGTGGTAACCAGATGACCTCATAACTTCCACATTCCTCCCAACCATGACCCAGAACCGAACCTGGTTCTTAATCAAATCCTCTCGAGCTGACTCCAACATGCAAGAGAAAACTAGAACTCCTAAGGATGAGGCTGTTGGTACTTGGAAGTCAGGCTATGTATTCTCTAAGTGTTGGTTTTGGAATGCTCTCCAATCCCCTTTAAGAGTTATGATCAGATCCCCTAATACTTCTCTTGGATTTTCTCTTATAGATATTCTTTTTGGAAAAGGGGTAGTTGGTTAACTTTAGTTAAATCAAGATTATAATATTTTTCTTGAAAGAAATTCTTTAGTTTAATTTTTTATGTAATATATATTAATTCTTAATAACTAGGAACTTTTATTAGTTCATACGTGAGTTTTATAACATAATTTTGATTGATATTTTTAGTTTATAGGACAATATATACATAGACTTTTATTATTCTCATAAGTGGATGTAGACTTGTCTTAGATATTTTACCTATATTTATAAAAATAACTTTGTATAAATATATATAAATATATTTTCATATACATATTATATAGACTTACTTATTCAATTTAATCATCTATTATTTTCCAAGCATTAAATAACATCATTTTTTTATTCATTGCTTCCTTAGTTTATATTAGTTCTTTTAACAAGGCCTCATATAGGGTTTGGGGGGTTAACTAGGACAAGTCTCTAGATTTCCTTGCATGTTGGATTACCACGTATTCCTAGTAGTATCTTACAGTACTTGATGAGAAATAGATTGAGATTTCAATTAATAAACTTAAATAAGTATGATATAGGTTGGTGCTATTCAGAGCCTTTCCAACTTAACACCCTTAATTACAGTAACCCCTAGTTCTTTCCAGAGCTTATGCTCAACACTAACAAACGGGTGTTACACTAGTGAAATTCTAGATCCTTTTTCTCAACACTAATACTAGGACGCATTTGTACAATACACCTATGGATACAATGTCCTAAGATCTGATGCTCCAAAGATTATGCTCAACATAATGTTGGAGTGCTCCAGGGCTTATACTCAACACTTACATACTTTACTTGTTGGGGCTACCTATGTGCTCTAGATATTACGCTCAACACATAGTATCATAACTCATGTGCTTCAGGGATTATGCCCAACACTTTTAGCTTTTACATGTTGGGGTTACTTATGTGCTCAAGATCTTATGTTCAACACATAGTCTCATAACCCATGTGCTCTAGGGCTTATGCCCAACATAACATAGAAATAAATTATGTATATCAGTGTTTTGCACAATACATCAAAAAAAGATCATATCAATATATTAGGGCTTACGCCCAATCACATAATAAATAAATCAAGTACATTGGGGCCTATTCCTAGTACAACAACAATAGTATTTGTCCATTAGGGCCTATGCCCAATATATAATCAGAGAAAAAAACTATACAACATGTGCATTGGGGCTTATGCCCAGTATATATGTATAACTAACATAACTCATGTGTAGTGGGGCATTTGCCCAATATATAGACATAAAAATAAAATCAAAGTAAATCATGTGCAGTGGGGCTTATGCCCAATATAATCAAGGTCAAATTCAGGATATTACATCCCTCCCCTCTTAGAACAACATAGTGCTGGTGTTGTACGGACTAAAAAAGAAATCATGAAACAAGGCGGGGTAAGCCTCTTTGATGGTGGCTTCATTCCCCTATGTGGCCTCATCGTTCCCAAAGTGCCTCCATTGCACTTTTAGTTGGAAAATAGTTTTCTTCATGAGCTGTACTTCCCTCTTGTCCAAAATGTGAAGGGCCTCTCGCATAAAATCCCCTCCAGGTTCCACCTATACCAAGGACCATTCAATCACATATTTAGTATCATAGACATATTTCTTTAAGAAATATGCGTGAAAACATTATGAACCTTTACGTAAGAAGGTAATGCTAATTCATATGCCACTGGCTCTTTCTTGGCTAGTATCTCAAAGGTTCAACAAAATCTTGGTGCCAACTTTCCACAATTCCCCAGGCCCAATGAGCTGATTTTTTCTCTTACTTTTAAATAAACATGTTTGCTGACTTGTAAATATGTATCCTTTCTCTTTTTATCCACATAACCTTTCTAGCGATATTGTGTCTATTTTAGATTTTGTTGCACTTTGGTGACTAAATTTTCTAGGTATTTAAGTAAATATGGCCCTAGCATGAGCTTGTCTATCAGGCTATCCCAAGTCAGCGGTGTCTTACACATTCTGCCATAGAGTACCTCGAAGGGACTCATTTTGGTGGATTTCTGGTACCCGTTGTTATATGCAAACTCTGCAAGGTGGAGACAATCCTCCTACTTTGTGTGATTGTTCATCACGTACATTCTAAGCATATCCTCCAACATATGATTTACTCATTCTTTCTGTCTGCTTGTCTGCGGGTGGTAGGATGTATTGAAATTTAATTGTGTCTCTAAGATGGAGAATAAAGATCTCCAGAAGTTACTGGTAAAATTTGTATCTTAATAGGAGATGATTTCCTTGGGTATCCCATGCAATCAAAATATTTCTTTTAGGAAAATGTCAGCAATATGAACTGCTTTGTAAGTTGACTTTACTGGAATAAAGGGTGTCGCTTTGGACAACTTATCCACCACTACAAAAATGGAATCATTATGTTTCTTTCTCTTTGGTATAACTGTAATGAAATCCATACTAATAACCTCCCATTTCCCTTCTAGAATGGGGAACGGTTGTAGCAACCTTGAAGGATGTTGGTGCTCTTCTTTGACCAGTTGACACTCTTGGAATTTTGCAATGAATAATTCTATGTTGGCCTTTAACCTAGGAAAGAAAAAGTGTTTCTTTACCGCCAATATCATATTTTTATATCCTGGGTTCCCTGAGTAGGGATTTCGATGAAACTTTGTTAGAATATTGGACCTGATGTCTCTTCCATCTGGAACATACAGTCTCTCTTTCGACCAAAATAGTCATGTCTCGTCTACCTTATATTACTTTTGTTGTTGGAATAACCTATCCTCCTGAATATTTTTAAGGACCTCAACATAGAAACGATAAGCCTTACTTTTCATTCTAATCCTATAGTGCAAGTCTGAATCAGTTTGACTCAAAGTTACCTCATACAACATATGAGCTCATCGACTTAAAGCATCAGTGATTTTGTTTTCCTTTCCTTTTATGTGTTTTAATTCAAAGTGGTACTCACTAAGGAAGGCCAACCATCTGGCCTTCATAGCATTTAAATATGGATGTTCGAACAAATACTTTAGACTAATGTTGTTTGTATTTAGGAGAAACTTCTTCCCCATGAGGTAGTGCCTCCACATCTTCAAGGTCTTGATGATGCAGGATAGCTCAAGATCTTGTGTGGGATAGTTTTGTTCATGTTCTTTTAATTTCCAAGATCCATAACATATTGTGTAGTCATTTTTCATGAGGAATCCACCTAGTACTTCCCTGCTCACATCTATGAAAAAAAAATTCCTATAGAGATCTGCAACTCGTAGTATAGGTGTAGTAGTCAAGAGTTGTTTTAGATTTTGGAAGCTTTCTTCAGACTTGGTCATCCATAGGTATTTGTTTTCCTTCTTTTGTATGGAGGTAATGGGGCAAGAAATCCTTGAGAAGTTCTCAATGAACTTTTGATAGTAACTTGTTAGTCCCAGAAATGATCTAATGTCGGTGACATAAGTAGGGGTAGGCCATTCCTCAATGGATTTAATCTTTTCTAGGTCGACGACTATCACTTTTTCAGAAATGATGTGACCTAGGTATTGTATATGTGGTTTGTAAAAATCACACTTGATAAACTTGGTGTAAAGTTGGTGTTCCCGTAACACTCGTAATACTATTCAGAGATGTTCTTCATGTTCTTCCTTACTCTTTGAGTAAATTAGTATATCTTCGATAAAGAATAATACAAACTTGTCCAGGTATTCAATAAAAATATTTTTCATCATGCACATAAAATTTCTTAGTGCATTGGTTAGACCGAAATGCATTACCACAAACTCATAATGGCCCTATCGAGTCTGAAAGGTGATTTTGTGTATATCTTCATCACATATCCTTACCTGGTGGTATCCATATCACAAGTCAATCATTGAAAATATATTTACTACTCCGAATTGAACGAACAATTCATCGATCCTAGGGAGTGGATAATGGTTGTTTATGGTCATCTTGTTGAGTTTTCGGTAATCGATGCACTTTTGCATCGTATCATTCTTTTTATTTATGAATAGTATAGTTTCTCCCCAAGGAGACACACTAGGTCGAATATAACCCTTCTCTATCAATTCCTATAACTGTAACTTGAGCTCCACCAACACTAGTGTGCTCATGTGGTATGGGTATTTTGAAGCCGGTACTGATCCTGGTGTTGACTCTATGGAAAAATCTAAGTCTTGCTTAGGTGGTAGTCCTGGTATTTCCTTGGGAAATACATTTTGGAATTCTAAAAGAACCAAAAAGTCTTCAATTTGGTGTTCTCTCTCGGCTTCTACATCTTGAATGTTAACTGCCAAAAGTTTGTATCCCTTCCTTATACATTTCTTCGCTTATAAGGAGGATATTTTTCTAACATAAACCTTCTTGAATATTTCTTTGATTCTCCAAGTTGTCCGTACATAAGATTGACTTGTTTAAACATCCAAGCATGATGCGGTGTTGTTCCAACTAGTCCATGCCTATAAGTGCATCGTACGATCCTAAGGGTAAGATATTTAGGTCTACCTTAGTTGAAAACCCGTTCATGTCTATCTCACATTCATTTGCTAGTTTTGAAACCTTTCTTTTTGTACCAGTGGCTAGTTGTATCAACCACAGATTCTCATGTTTCTCTTTGTTTAGTTTACATGTGATGAAAATCTTAGGGGAACCATATCTTTGGAAAGCACCAGGATCAATTAAAATTGAAATAGAAGTGATTGAAACCTTACCTTCTATTTGAACCATAGTGTCCTAATGGTCTTCTTGTCATTTGTCGAGTGCTGCATAGATCCTAGGTGTACTATACATGTCCTCCATTGTTGGGTCTTCTTGTAATTTGCGTAGGACTCCATTAGTCTTGCTTGGGAAATATTTGGCATAATGGGGCCCTTGACATTTCTAGCAGTCGACCTGCAACGAGGCAGCCTTGGATCCTCTTTTTGTTGTTGGTATGTTGGTATTTGGTGTGGGCACATTTGGTTGTGCACCAGGTTTTTTGAAATTTATGTTAGATGGGAAACTATTTTTCTATTTCATGTAGGGTTGTGGCTTAGAACTGAGATTTCGGTTGTATGAGAAGGACCTAAATCTGTTTTGATTTATGTTCATATTTTCCTATCTCAGTTGTCCATGTTCATAACAAAGTCTAGCATTGTGCAAGGTGGTGTCTAGAGTTTTGGGCATGTCAAAATCAATTATATCTCAAACATTTGGAGGAAGAAATCCAAAAAATGGTTTTATATGGACCTTTTCATCCTTTATGTAAGGTACATTATGCAACACATCTAAAAATTCATTGATAAAGGATTCCATAGTTAGGGAGTCCATCTTTAATTCATGGAATTATTTTACTTTTTTGTCAAAGAATATTTTAGACATGTACTTTTCCTGGAATATTTTGCTGAAGGTACTCCATCTGATATCTTTTACTTTGTCACTCTTAGTATGTTTCATGTCTCTCCACCATCTAGCTTCCTTTTCATTTAGGTTGTAAATGACCAGTCATACTTTCATCTCGTTGGAGTAATTATGTACTCGAAAGTATTTATTCATACCCATGATTTATTCTTCAGCCTTCTCTCTGGTATTCATTTCCCCTTCATAAGTTGGGTCTTTGATATTTCAAAATTCACCCTAAAGGCTATCATCATTTTTCTTCCTTTTCTTGCAAGGAGAGGGTGAGTCATCACTGGAATAACTTTGATATTCTTCTTCTATGAATTTAGGTGTGTGTTCTTCTCATCCCTTCTCTATTGGATTGCTGGTTGTTCTTTTATGATGATAGATTTCTTTGGATTTGTTTGTTGAGTGGGTGGGCTATCCGTGGGGGTTTACCCCTATCAAGTTTTGAAGTAGGGCTTCATTTATTAATTTTTGTTCTCACCTTTCATTCATGTTATCATTTTTAAATTTTTTTAGATCTTCTTGTAGACTCTGTATAGTCTTCATTACATTGGAATTCAGTTCCACCACTAGTTTTTCTTCTCAGGGTGAGGAATTTAGGTTCACAAGTCGACTATTGTTCTCTTTTGTGTACATGATTTTGACTACTCTTTAAATTTGCAGTTCAAACAATTAGTAACAATATCATTTTGTTAGTATTAAAAATCACAATTTAAATTGTTGAAAACATTTTTCTGCAACAGATGTTCAGTTGCGCCCATAAGTTCTATAATTGTTCGAAACTGGGCTTTGATACAACTTGTAATGTCCCTAAAATCCGTAAAATAAAATAAAAAAATTGTAAGGTCAATAACACTACCAAGATCTATGGGAAATCAATAATTATCTTCAACATTGTATAAACTTAATATGAATAATGCTTGTATTCATGTTCTGTATTTTCTCTTGTAGGTTAGTATATGGCGTTCTATTTGCTAATTGTGGTATTTACAGTCGTTTATTGGTATATGATGTTTCTTGTATATTTATGTCGCTTATTTGTTTCATACTGGTTTATACTAAATTTTTTAAATACGTAACCTAATCTTTTTTACTAAATCGACAAGGATAACTTACCTCTGCTTCTAAAGGGAAAGAGTGGTTAGACTTACATATGACTCAATCAAAAAGGTAAGAAAGACTCCTACGTATTGGGATTCCTTAGTTCATTATGAACTAATACTTGAGGTATCCATTGTTTTGCAGGTTATATGTAGTTGAATCTATGCAGAGTGTATGTTCTAAAAAAGCGACAAGACCTAGCAAACAAAGGTTTTAAACCCTAAAAACTAAGGGTTAAGTGCTTGGTGTAAAACATAACCAATTTAAACATGAGAAAATGACTATAGGGAAAGGGTAAAAATCATTTCCTTAGTGGAAATTGGTTGTTGCATTTAATATGGTCCATGTGATGGAATTGTGGCTCCCTCCATGTTCGCACAAGCTCAAAACCATCTGTAGGGTTTCGAAAACCCTCCTCTGCATGTTAGAGAAGGTAAGGGAGAAAGTTCCCTGGTTGGGGTTTCATTGGAAAAACACGGATAAATGAGTCGCAGGTTTTGCCAAGCCACTTAGATATGTGCTCATTCCCCATGGTTTACATTTATTACTCTATTCATTTTAATAATTGTTTGGAGCATGCTCTTATGTATGTCTGGTTTTTGTGGAAGGTTTATCTTGGAGCAGCTTTCGACTGTGGGAAGGGATATACTATTAAGCCACAACATGGTAATACCATGCGCAAGGGTCCTAACCTCTGGTTCTCATTCTATGTTTTGAAAGGATATGAGGATTCTTTGTTTGTAGTTTTAATGGCTTCCATTTAGAGTTTGCAAGGATTAAATGTAATTGTGGGCATGTTTAGGCGTTGGTTAAAATTGTAATGGAATGTTGACTATGGGTAAAATCATACCTAAATAAAACCTTATTTCTGGATGATCTGTAGGACCTCAACTTTAGTGCATTAAAAGTTTGTTGTAAAAGAATGCGTGCAACAGGTTAATTAATGGGACAGCATTAGCAGAAATCAAATGCTCAGAATAGAAATGAAAACCACAACACTGATAGACAGATACAAGGAAGAAAACACAGAGACAGAGTCACAAACAGAATTTGATAACAGAGTTCACCCCCTCCACTGGGCTACGTCTCCGGGTCCCTCTCTAATGGGTACCGATCCAATTAATCTCTTAAAATGGTACAAAATGGTTCTGGAATCAACTTCTACAACTGTGAACAGAATCCTATACAAAGTCTTCAAGACCTCTCTTTGGAATTTACAAATTGGCTTTCAAAAGCAAAGAAAAGCCAAACAGAGAAAACAGTCGACTTTTAACTACAAACAACATCTGGACATTAACAATACAATGCCTTCCTCTATCCTCAGTCTCTGCAAAGGAAACTATAGAAAAGCTGTAAAACAGAATGCTGAATAGAAAGTCTTTAAGACTCCTCTCTGAAAGCTACAAAACTAGACTTCAACAGACAAAAGAAGCCAAGTAAAATAGAGAATGTCGACTTCCACAGCAAAACTCTGATTAATAAACAACAGGTTGCACCCTCAAACCCAAGCTTGGTGCTTATGTTCTATCTCTGCAAGCTTCTCATAATAGAAATGAGGTTCTGTGCTCTCAACCATCTACCTAATCGTTCCCCCTCTGAAATTTACAAAACTGGACTCTGCAAATCAGTTTCAGCAGTATGTACAAAAGTCTGCAAGACCTCTTCTCTGGAATAATACAAATTGGCCTTCAAAAGCAAAGAAAAGCCAAATAAAACAGAGAAGAAATTTGACTCTTTACAATGATGGCAACTGAACATTAACAGTAAAGTCTTCAAGAAATTATCTCTAAAAGTTACAAAACTGGACTTTAACAGACAAAAGAAGCCAAGTTATAACTGAGAATAGTCGACTTCACAAGGAATAGCACATGGATAGTTTTCACAGCAAAATGCTCTCTCCAAGCTTCTCATAACCAAGAAACATTGCACTGCCGCCCTCCAAAAGCTCCAAATGAACTGAGTCCCCATTCAAGGTCGCCAGCTTTCTCTATTTAAGCCTCATAAGTAATGGATTTTCCTTCTTTCACACAGCTGTTCCATATGCCATTCGACCAAATCGCGCCTCAAGAATTTTGACGTTCCGGGTCCCCAACAGGCTGTTCATCTACCTTTCAATGTTATCCCCACTATGGAATAACTGCCAAGAAAGATTCGCCAAACCGTTACAAAGAAGCTGTACACATTATGAAATCCTGCTACATCATGATGTTCCACCTGCCAGAGCGTTACTCATATGCCAAGATGGAACCAATGCATATGTTCCCTTCCCTGAAACATGGCATCAAACTATTTACTACTGCAAAAACCGTTTTGAAATGTCCCCGCGTGAACGCTTTGCGGAAGTTTTTAGTCATCTGAGCTTCCGCCGTTGTGGAAGAGGAAAAGCAACGGGCTTCGACAAACCCTATCTCAATCAGCCGTCAGTTGGTTTTTGAGTCGGAAGCTTTAGTTACTTCGGTTTCCGTAGTTGCGGACGGCCAGACGGTAAAGTCTCCTGATTTGACTTTTCAACCCGTAAGTCTTCGGGTTCCGTCGTTGCGGCTGCCGGAAGCGTTCTCCTTTATCTATCCCTTAAGTTTCCACCGTTGTGGCTGTCGAATCGTTCTGACCTCCAATCCATCTGAACGTCCATCAAGATTCTGCCATTATGGAAGGGAGATGCCTTGTGAGCCCCGCTATTGCGGAAGGGAAAAGGCTTCCGAGCCCCACCATTTCGGAAGGGGAAATGCTTCCGACCTCCGATGTTGCGGAAGGAGAAAGGCTTATGAGCCTTGCCATTTCAGAAGGGGAAATGCTTCCGACCTCCAATGTTGCGGAAGGAGAAAGGCTTATGAGCCCCACCGTTTCGGAAGGGGAAATGCTTTCGAGCCCCGCCGTTTCGGAAAGGGAAATGCTTCCAACCTCCGATGTTGTGGAAGGATATCTCTTCCCACCTCCGATCTGCACGGCTTCTATGAACCATGTACCATATTGGATCTTTACAGAGGAATAATCCGCTGGATCAATCCTCCCCATTAGAGAGCTTTTGGACCTCCAAAATCCTAGATCATCCTACAGGAAGGTGAGGGTACCACTTCCTCACCATCCTGATCTCCATACATCCTTTCCATGTTTCCTTGGTGATCTGCAACAAAACTTGCTTTTCAACTTCAAAAGGATGATGATTTTCATGTCCGGCTTTGCAAATTGCCTGACTCGTCTCCTGCTGTTCTTGCACCATCTGCTACACAGTTTCCTTTGCATCATGATGTCCAACTCTAACATCTTCTGTGCCAAAATAAAATTCCA
This sequence comes from Pseudotsuga menziesii, assembly GCA_001517045.1. NCBI lineage: Eukaryota > Viridiplantae > Streptophyta > Pinopsida > Pinales > Pinaceae > Pseudotsuga > Pseudotsuga menziesii. The sequence continues at coordinate 93,531 of LPNX010347752.1, forward strand.
CATGTGACCTCAACAGATAACAAAAACAAGCCTCCAAAAACTCAGTTTCAGACATAACAGGTTTTTCCCATTCGGTATGTCCTTCTTCTTCCCCTCGTGGAGAAGACACGGTTCTTGAGAATGTTCTCCTGGAGCTAATCTCAGGATCTCCTTCAACTAATTCTCCTTCACCAAGCTTTAACCTGGACCTGGTAAGCATTCAAAAACTTGCACAACAGTCAACCAGCTCTGATACCAAATATGATCCGTAGGACCTCAACTTTAGTGCATTAAAAGTTTGTTGTAAAAGAATGCGTGCAACAGGTTAATTAATGGGACATCATTAACAGAAATTAAATGCTCAGAACAGGAATGAAAACCACAACACTGATAGACAGATACAAGGAAGAAAACACAGAGACAGAGTCACAAACAGAAGATGATAACGGAGTTCACCCCCTCCACTGGGCTACATCTCCGGGTCCCTCTCCAATGGGTACTGATCCAATTAATCTCTTAAAATGGTACAAAATGGTTCTGGAATCAACTTCTACAACTGCGAACAGAATACTATACAAAGTCTTCAAGACCTCTATTTGGAATTTACAAATTGGCTTTCAAAAGCAAAGAAAATCCAAACAGAGAAAACAGTCGACTTTTAACTACAAACAACATCTGGACATTAACAGTACAATTCCTTCCTCTATCCTCAGTCTCTGTAAAGGAAACTATAGAAAAGCTGTAAAATAGAATGTTGAATAGAAAGTCTTTAAGACTCCTCTCTGAAAGCTACAAAACTGGACTTCAACAGACAAAAGAAGCCAAGTAAAACAGAGAATGTTGACTTCCACAGCAAAACTTTGATTAATAAACAACAGATCGCACCCTCAAATCCGAGCTTGGTGCTTCTATTCTATCTCTGCAAGCTTCTCATAACATAAATGAGGTTCTGTGCTCTCAACCATCTGCCTAATCGTCCCCCCTCTGAAAGTTACAAAACTTGACTCTGCAAATCAGTTTCAGTAGTATGTACAAAAGTCTGCAAGACCTCTTCTCTAGAATAATACAAATTGGCCTTCAA